>JZKD02S1644032.1:288814-302495 GCA_000966675.3 Picea glauca
ATGTCAACAACATATCATCAAATCAATAAATATCATGGTAAATAAATCAACTCAAATATCACACTCCCTGACTCAATCCGGAGTCCAAGGGTTCCGTCGATGCCTCGGCATCCTCCAGGTCAAAAACCTGCACACTCAAATAAACTGAGTCAATAGCACCTGTATATAATAATAGTAATACATCATGTCATCTATCATAACGCATCATAATCGACTATAAATGTTTTAACATCAGAAAGTCAAGATCACTTGCGAGCAAGTGTCCTCAAATAATAAGTTTTGTAAGTGCACCAGAGCGGGATGTTACATACACCCCCTCTTGGTCTAAACTTCGTCCCGAAGTTTCTCAGTATAAATGCCGAAATAAATGTACCACCATATCATAAGTACCACAGTATCGTAATTCTATCTATCAAACAAAAATGGGAACTGCTGGCGCATATCATACACGTCCTCCTAGGTCGCCGAGTGTGGACTATAACTGTCCCATTGGACCTTGACCTGATCTACTGTTCAACGTCGTAACTGTCGAACGCGATGATCTAATATACGGACCGACTTAGCCGTGAGCGCTCCCTCATCCGATACCTGCAAGGAACTCATGTCTATCACGTGCATAGGATCACTAATATAATGTCTAAAAACAGATACATGAAAAACATTGTGCATACGCCTCAAAGAATCAGGCAAGGCTAGTCGATAGGCCATGGGCCCCTTTCTCTCCACAATTTCGAAAGGTCCCACGAACCTAGGAGAGAGTTTCTCTCCCTTCCCAAACTTGATCGATCTCTTATGCGGTTTAACCCGCAAGAAGACTCGATCACCGACCTCGTAACTACGGTCGACTCGGTGCACATCGGCATAACTCTTATGTCGATCATGCGCTTCTTTTATCCTTTGTATTATGGTTTGCATCTGCTCTTCCATTTCTTGGATCGCTTCTGGTCCCACCAGGACCCTATCCTCAAGCCGATCCCAACTCAAGGGCGTCCGACATGGTTGCCCATAAAGGAACTGAAAAGGTTCCATTTTTATGGTGCTCTGGTAACTGTTGTTGTAAGAGAACTCTACTAGAGGTGAGAATTCCTCCCAGTTCTTTTGTTGGTCCATCACGTACATGCGCAACATGTCTTCCAAGGTTTGGTTTGTTCGTTCGGTCTATCCGTCCGTCTTTGGGTGATACGCAGTACTAAAATTAAGTTGAGTTCCCAAGGCCTCTTGGAAACTCGTCCAAAATCGTCCAGTAAACACCGATACTCGATCGGATATAATCCTCTTAGGCACGCCATGCAGCCTCACAATATCACTGATGAAAACTCTCGCTATGTCAGGTGCCTGATACATCGTACGCACAGGAATAAAGTGAGCACTTTTCGTCAAAGTGTCTACTACTACAAAAATCAAGTCGTGTCTCCTTGCCGTCAGTGGAAATCCAACAATAAAATCCATTGAAATAACTTCCCATTTCGATTTCGGAATGGCATGTGGTTGAATTAATCCTGTCGGGTTTCTATGTTCAGCCTTTACCTGCTGACACTCAAGACATCTAGCCACAAAGTTGGCTATGTCGACCTTCATTCCCTTCCAGAAGAATAAGGGTTTAAGGTCTTCCCTCATCTTCGTAACTCCAGGGTGAGCCATGTAAACTGCTCTATGAGCCTCGCTCAAGATCAACATCCTCAACTCATCACTTGGCGGTACGTAAATCCGACCTCTAAACCTCAATAATCCGTCGCTATCAAATGAATATCCCTCAAATCGTGGTACCATCATTGTGTTTTGTCCGAAAAAATCCTTGACTTCTTTGTACCAGTCATCATCACGTTGTAAGGTGAGAATCTTCTCACGTAGATTCGTCTGAAGAGGTTACACCAAAAAGATGTGTGGCCTCCGACTCAAAGCATCATCCACTCGGTTCACTGTTCCCTTTATGTAAGTAATCTCGAAGTCGTACTCGCTAAGCAATTCCGACCAACGCTGTTGTCGCGCGTTCATGTCGCTTTGCGTAAACATGTGTTGTAGTCCACAATGATCAGTCTTTAATTCAAATTTTCATCCAACAAGGTAGTGTCTCCAAACCTTCAAGGCATAGACAATGGCCAATAACTCCAAATCGTGCGTCGCGTAATTCTCCTCATGCCTTCTCAGTTTTCTCGAAATGTAAGCAATCACTCGTCCGTCTTGCATCAAGACTCCGCCTAAACCTTCCTTGGATGCGTCAGTGCATACCAAGAAGTCTGCCCATGTCAGGGACCCTTAGTATCGGTGCGGTGGTCAACAACTCCTTAAGCCTTCAAAATTCTTCCGCGCATTTCTTGGTCCAAACAAACTTCTTGTTTTGCTTCTGCAATTCCGTAATCGGATTTGCTATCTTCGAAAAACCCTCGACAAACCATCGATAGTATCCGGCTAAACCCATAAAACTACGCACTTCTGTGACATTCGTTGGTGCAGGCCATTCCATAATAGCCTCAACCTTGGCTGGATCCACGATGATACCTTCACTGGAGATGACATGCCCTAAGTAGTGAATCCTTGATTGATAAAAAGAGCATTTGGACAACTTCCCATACAATTTGTGCTCTTGCAAACACTGTAGTACCAAGTGAAAGTGCTCGTCATGCTCCTCCGTCGTCCGAGAGTAGATCAAAATATCGTCAATGAATACTTGGACGAACTTGTCCAAGTACTCGCGGAACACCCCGTTCATCAAACTCATAAATACCCCTGGGGTGTTTGTCAGTCCAAATGGTAAAACAGTAAATTCGTAATGTCCAAATCTCGTCTTAAAGGTGGTCTTAGGGACATCATCCTCCTTGATCTGTAACTGGTGATACCCTGATCACAAATCGATCTTGGAGAACATCGTCACACCCTTCATTTGATCGAACAGGTCATCAATTCTCTGCTGGGGATACTGATTCTTGATCGTAGCCTTGTTTAGTTGACGGTAGTCAATGCAAAGCCTCCATGATCCGTCCTTCTTTCGAATGAAAATAACTGGTGCACCCCACGGTGACACACTAGGGCGTATCAGTCCCAAGTCCAACAGCTCCTTCAATTGCATTTTCAAGTCTTGCAACTCCGGGGTCGACATCCGATAAGGCGTTCTTGCTATCGGTTCGGTCCCCGGTTTCAGGTCTATGGTAAACTCCAGTTTTCTTTCTGGCGGCATCCCAGGAAACTCCTATGGAAATACGTTTGCAAACTCCTTCACCACCAGAAGGTGTTCTAGACCTTCTACTACTCCCTTTTAGTTTAGCGCAAGGATCACATAAAGCTTGCACCCCTTGCGCATACTCTTCCGTAACTGTAAGGAAGAGACGAACCTCAGGGATACTCCCTGGTTCCGTCCTACAATCACCCGTCTCTGTCCTTCATCATCGACCAAGCTCAACTGTTTTGTCTTACAGTTGAGTATTTCCTCATGCGATTCCAACCAATCCATACCGATCATGACGTCATAATACCCTAAGATCGTGATGTACAAGTTGACCCTCGTGACAAACTCTCCCAGGTTAAGGGCACAGCCTGTAACCTTTCTTCCAACCTTCTGTTTGGCTCCCGAAGCCATCTCTACGAAGCTAAACTCGTCCTATTCGACTGCCTTTATCTTAATTATTTTTAGCGCTGCACCAGAAATGAAACTCTCAGTAGCACCCGGGTCTATCAAAATACTAAGGGTCTGGTCAGCGACAGTACCTGTCGTCTCGAGCACAGTCGACTGGTGCTCTGCCTGGCGGTTATTCACCACTGCATGAATCCGATGGGCCTTGCCCATATCTCCCACTGTAGCGGGTCTGGTTGATCCGGACGCTATGGTCCTCTCCACAGGAAAATCGCGATGGTAGTGTGGCTCCCCACACGTCCAACACCCCTTCTTCGGTCGAGTAGTCCTGGTACCCGAAGTAGAAGATGACTACCCACCGACCTGAAACCCTGGTATGTTCTGCTGAACAGGCCTAAACTTCTCCTGTTGTGCGCGACGCTGCTGCTAGTGTTGTGGTCCTCGATAAGGTGTCCGTTGCTGAGGCGACAGTCGTCGAGGTGTAGTGAACGTGGATCCCCTCTGGAAACCATGATATCCCGACGTATTTCTCACCAGTGTCTGATGCTGCGGTGTACCAGAGGAACCCTGCCCTGCTGGTCTCGAAGGAGTCCTAGCCTGACCCCCACTGATAAGCTCCTCCTCTGCTATGAGGGCCTTTTGGACAACGTCGTGCAAGGTTTGAGGCATCAAGATCCTAACCTTTGCACGCAGGTTGCCGTTAAGGCCAAACACGAACCTGTGGACCTTGAGCTTCTGTGTGTTAAGGTGCGGAGCATACCAGAGCAGCTCCATAAAACGTGCCTCGTACTCAGGCACCGTACGACCTCCCTGTCGTAAGGCGTTGAACTCATTGAGCTGACGCTCAATGAATTCCTCAGAAAGATACCTCTCTCGGAACCGTTCCTCGAATCGTTCCCAAGACACGTCTCCAACGACCATGTTCAGCTGCGACAGGAGCATCTTCCACCATAGAAGAGCGCTCCCCTTCAGTTGGAAGACCGCCATGCGAACCTTCATGTTGGAGGTATAATCGCGAAGTGCGAAGCAAATCGCCATATTATCCAACCATGCCTCAGCGGCTGCGTCGTCCGGGGCACCAAAAAACTCGAGAAATTTTACCTTCTCGAGTTCACAGTGAATGCTACCTATAACGGCTGGTGCACGCGGTGAAACCTCAGCCCTGGCCTCGTCTCTGTCCAAACGGCTGATCAACTCCTCAGACATGCACTGAAAAGATCTCATCATCCCCATGGCATCGACAACTGTGATCTGCTCTTGTCCAAGAACCTGCTCGCCTCCCTGGGGGTTAGACCCCTCAGGCGTGGATGCTGCTGGAGACTTCATGCCTCCTCCCCTCGCACCCCGTCTTCTGCCTCCGCGGTGTCCTCTAACCATGATGACTTGCACACACACAATCAACTCGATCAGTGACAGAATAATCAAATATAATCTTGTCAATGGAAGTCGTAGCGAATCCCAAGTTGCGGGTCGAACCCGCTCTGATACCATATGTAATGACCTCCTCGTTAAGACAACAATTATGAGAACATGTGAATTTTTTTTTTTTTTTTTAAGGTCGGTGCACGCGTGTAGAAGTAACAAACACACTTGACTCTACGTCGCCACTCGACAACCAACAAGACGCAACCATGATGTTCAGCACAAGAAAACTGAAGGCACACAATGAGTAACTGCAACAATGTCCGACCATAGGCATAAGGAGCACAACACAAACATTAAGACATACTGGGGGTGCACAGTAAGAACACAGAGGGAAGAATCCATGGTGTTAGGGTTACTATTTCTGCACAGGAAAGAAGGGCGTTTAGTCTTATGTCTTCTCGAAAGAAGATTAGACAGGCTCCTGGCCGACTGCTCAGGCATAAACTAGTAACCCGACCTAGAACAAGACGCAAGCAAGACGAACAAACAGGACGACCCCGACATATCCCAGTGACAACAAGCAATAAACGCCCCTAGACATAAGGCATACAACTAGCAGCTGTAAGCAGAAAATGACACCAAGTGTTAAGTACAGTACAGTCACAGATGGAAGAATCCAACGGTAGAGTTTACTATTTCTGCCCAGAAAAGAAGGGATTTTAGTCTTATGTCTTCTCAAAAGAAGATTAGACAGGCTCCTGGTCGACAGCTCAGGCATAAACTAGTAATCTATGTCAGGTGTGTCGCAAGAGTGGAAACCCTGCCTTTAAAGGGCCCGAGACTCTTGATACGGCACTGGATTCTTTACATAGAAAAATCACATGCACATACATGTCTCCTAAGGCCACCAGGGGGGTGTCTACATCCCGCCGGACACAACAAAACCAACAATTAACTGATGACGATCAAGTGCTACATAAATAAGAAGAACAATTACGCCCCTTACGCAAGGCGCGTGACAAAAGGCCTTCGACAACAGAACCCAAGTTCAACACTACTTAAATGAGCAACAACCCCCATTACTAACTCCGAGTGATTCATTGTACGTGAATCCAGGGGATTCCACCATATATGTTTTATCAATAAAAATAATTTATACTAGCATTACCATAAGATGACCATATCATTACATTCTAATTACAATAACATTGCAATAAAAACAATGGTCATACATTCCAAATGATATCAACTCTAACATTTCAATTTATTTATATGGCAAGAACAATACCATTACCGATTCAAAAAAATACATTACAATTACAAAATTTATGAACAATTATTCAATGGCATTCCTTAGCGTGTTACAGTAACATCATTACCTAATCAATACCTTTACATCTTGCTAACACAATTTAGGATATCATTAACAATAAACCATATCCTCACCTTTATATACTAAATTACGTTTATAATGAAAATTAGCATGGAAATAAAGTGGCATGGAAATTAAATGACAAGACATTTACAATCTATTATTATTATTTACCGTCGATTTAGCATGGAAATAAAGTAGCATGGAATTTAATGAAAATAAAGTACCAGGTTTAATAATTGCCTAAATTCTAGTTGGGCCGCCATTTACCTTCATTGTACCAATGCTACCTAAGGTACTGGTGATAATGAGATTTATAAGGAGTTACGGTAATATTCATTCATGCTATCGAAGAATATATTTTTCTTTCTTCTTCCTTCGTTGAACTAGATTTGGCAGTAAAAATTTGAATGACCAAGGACGAACTGATAATAAAGTAACAATTTAATATAATAAGGAAAATGTCAGCCTGGAAGGTAAGGATTAATATAATTCCTTTATCATCATTTGATTATTAAAGCAACAAATGACGAATGTTAATGACAGAACAATAACAGTAATAAGGATAATAGCAACCTGGGAAGTGATGATTAGGATAATTCCTTTAAGCTGTCAGAATTCGATTTGAAACCAACAATATCGAAATGATAAAAAGAACGATTGACCATTAGCAAGGATGATAACCAATTGGTAAAGTAATGATTATTATCTATCCTTTAAGTTGTCATATTTCGAGTTCAACCCACAATAACGAATAATAAATATAGCATTACCAGCCTGTATCCACACTAACCCCACAACGTTCGTTGTTGCAATAACAGTCCCTCTCGGAATTATCATTCTTTTGATATTAAACAAATTGCAACGGTAGGTTAAAGGTTTACCTCTCTGGATCTACGCTATATGATCAAAGCCTTAAGTCACTAACACTTGTATGCAGAGTCAACTAAACCAACTGTAGTGGAGGGCACGCACCAGACAAAAAGGGCGACGAAAGCGCAAGCAAGAATCTCACCTCAATGGGCTGTAGTCAGAGGATCCCTGTCTCCACCGTACCTCACGCAACTTGCAGAGGCGCGAAGGGGCAAAGTTCACAGTACAGGGACGAATAGCCTGCAACTTGACACTATGTAGCAGGGGCAACGTAAGGGTTGAACACCAAAGTTGGGTGGGTGGATCGGAGTTTAGAGAAAGACGAAGGGGTTTTAAGCGCATTCCAGCTTCGCCATAGCTAGGATCAAGGTCCAGCGCAAGGACCAGACCCAAAATTTCTTTATCTATCAAATGCAATATACTACCCACTTGAACCTTCCTCTATTTTCTGACAGACAATCACCAGTTCGAAATTCCTTAACCAAAATGATAATTCATACCAGTTCACAATTTGTCTAATTAATGCCTGAACAATTCAGTCCGAAAATCCGATATCTACAATTGCCCATGCAGTACTGGTTTGTAAAGGTATTTGGCTGTGGTAAGAACAATATTAGCTCGGAATTTTTTTGTCTAAAAATCCAGTACTGAGCGAGTTCTTAGTTTATCTAAATATGACAGAACCATATCAGTTCGGGTCCCTTATCTAAAATGCCAATGTTGTGTCAGTTCGGAAATTTATCCATTTACTATAGGAACTATAGCAGTTCACAATCTAGATATTGTTGACAGAGGAGAAGGGAACGAGTTTTAAAATCAGGTTGCAAGGAGAAGTTATTACATCCAGGAAGGATATAACGTGAAGATTATGCAGAGGCACGAAGGTCCCGATCCCAGCAAGTAGAACCCCAAAACAGAACACAGGCCCAAGGATTATAGGTGTTTAACGGAGGGCTTTAGGCTTATACAGAGTTCAGTCATTAATGTTGTGCGGACAAAATCTTCAGAGAAAACTATTTCGGCAATCAACACAAATTGCAGAAGAAAAATAAAAACCCTTCCGGCGATCAATCGCTGAGTCAATGATTTTAAAACACAAGAAAAAATAATTGCAGACTTAAATAAACATGCATTCTACTCCTACAACTAAAGACCATACCGTTTCCTTCTCGCCTGCCTCCAATGACACCCGTGTTCCGAGCTATCCCGTTGGTGCTCCGCGCTGCTCCCGCTCACCGACCATAGAGACCTCACCGGTACCTCCCAGCCAATCGCTAGGGGTACTCTGCTTCCCCCTTATCCCCCCGAGCCGCAAAGGGGCCACACAAGATCCAAAGATAAGACTAGCTTCTCAGCTCGCCTCCAAGGATGAGCTACCACTCCAATACAGCTGAGAAATTCCCAACTCCTCACAAGCAAATAGTCAGGCCACAATCTGGCAGCGTAACATTACGCTCACCGTTCATCCTTTCTTCCTTCTTTTCCCCCTTCTTTTAGAAATTTGAGACCCACCTACTATCCTAAATCATTATTAATTTAATTTTTAATGACAATCCCCTAAAAATTATCTGTCGTCCAAGTGTCACTCATCCCCCCCACGTTTCTCCAAAAATTAATTTATTTTTAATAATTAAAATACTCATTTCCCTCACCCCCCTTTAGTCGCTCCTAAAATTACTCCCAGGGTTCCTAGATCCCCTCTCATGCTTTTAATAACTTTCCTAAAAGGAAGTTGCCAAGATTTAGTTCATTTTAGTAACTCCTTAAATGTTGATTCCTTTTTTCTTTTTACCCTATGTCCCCTACTTTCCATTTTTAAGTTTCCTTTATTACAAGTTTCCTTATTTCTATTATTTATTTCTCTCTTTTTATTTTTAAACCCAAAAGATAAATGCGCTTATTAATCCTTTCTATATTTTTAAATTCATTACTTTTATACTCTCACATGGTTTTTTTTTTAACTTTATATTCCTTTTTACCATTTACACCACGTATTTTAATTAATTTATTCCCTTTCTTCACTTTACCCCCTTTAATTTTAAGAAGACTTTAATTAACACCTAGGAGGGTTTTAGTTTACACCCTTATGTTTATTTTGTAGGATCTTTTCTTAGGGCTTGTCAAAATTTTATCTTAGAGATGTTTTAAATTTTAGGTTTAGATTTGAACTTGGTGACAATCAATTAGGGGAGTCGTTTTGAGAATTTCTAAAGGCGTTAAGGTCTCAGGGTCATCTAGGTTTGTCTCATCATCACCATCAATGCGACATGCCCTTCAGGACGCACCACGTGCTCCAAGGGTGCCACTCGCCTCGTTTGCTTCTGTTGCGCGACGTGCCCTTCACGATGCACCACGTGCTCCAAGGGTGCCACTCGCTGACTTGTATTTCTTTGCGCGACGTGCCCTTCAGGATGCAACACGTGCTCCAAGGGTGCCACTCGCTGACTTCACTGATTGGTAGACATCTATAACCCGTGGAGTCAACACTCCGCTAGGTGAACTCATGGGAGACTAAGGGCTCTAAGGAATAAGGCCCCCGCCTTATTGCGCGCCCTTTAGAATCATCGTGAGTGACTGTCACAGTCTTCCCTCTTGGCATCATGGATCCTCTCGAACTAGGTAATTGTTAACCTACAGTTCGAGCCACGACGGGAGTGCTAGTAGGGTGTGGCAGGGCTGCTGTCCACACCTCTCCCTCAACCTCTCTGGAAATCATGTGTGGCCCCTTTACTCCATATGTGAATCTGGTCGGAAATCTAGCTCAGCCTGCATCATCAACCATCATGTCAGAACATGTCAACAACATATCATCAAATCAATAAATATCATGGTAAATAAATCAACTCAAATATCACACTCCCTGAATCAATCCAGAGTCCAAGGGTTCCGTCGATGCCTTGGCATCCTCCAGGTCAAAACCCTACACACTCAAATAAATTGAGTCAATAGAACCTGTATATAACAATAGTAATACATCATGTCATCTATCATAATGCATCATAATCGAGTATAAATGTTTTAACATCAGAAAGTCCAGATCACTTGTGAGCAAGTGTCCTCAACTAATAAGTTTTGTAAGTGCGCCAGAGCGGGATGTTACATTGGGTTTATTGATATCTTGTTGAGTGGGATGGTGACATACGTTTTCGATAAGCAGGAGAATTGGCTATGGAGACCGTGCCTTCAAGACGTTGAAAGATCCTTGTTCGTAGTGATCTGGCTAGTACACTTGTTGTTGCGTAAAAGGAGAGCGAATTTTACTGGTTCAAATCAAGAGGAATAATGGAAAAATTTTACTAGTTTTGTTGTTGCCTTTGTATGTTCTTATATCTGTGGGTGGCTCTGTTTTCATTTTTCGAGGGACTTTAGCTCCATTTTGTTAGCAGTCTTGGCTGCAAGCCTTATCTGGTTTGTTGATGTGGCTAGTTTGTGTGTTTCAATGTGACATGTCGGTGCTTGGATTTTCTTTAGATGCTTGTCCAAATTCTAGCTCTAGGATGTGTTTCATTTCATTTAATTCTTTTAGCTCATCATAACAAGTTGTCTCAAGTAAAAGTAAGGTATTCTGCTATTTCTGGTATTCTCTAGAAGCAAATTATATTGATGGTATTCTTTATAATAGCTCATCATAACAAGTTGTCTCGAGTAAAATAGCATAAATTAATCATATAGAATGCAAATTGAGTTAGACCAATTGAATTGAATGGTGCAAAGGATATAGTATTTATGGTACAATTTTTAGAATTTTATATCAATTATTGTGCACGTGAAATGTTGTACAAGTGCTTTCTACCGAAAAGTCCAAAAATCAGCAAGGTGTGGGGATTTTATCATAAATTCCACTTGGCACATCCAATTTTGATCAGACCTATGACATTGCCGAGAATAAATTTCAGAGTAGTATAGGTCATAATTTCAGACTCAAAAGGGCCGAAATTGTAGAGATACATCATAAGTAAGGTCGTTGAGGAGGACACACTCCAAATTAAAGTTTCAAAGGTATGTTCACTTAAAACTATCATATGTTTTGATTGGAATGTCTGATTGAGTTGATTCAAAATACATTGGAAAGATAAAACATAAAAGAGAATATTGGAACAAGTATTACAACTATTTGAGATATTTATCCTTAACATATTGAGGTTGGGATTTGAGGGTTGGGATTAGACCTCAATTAAGAATCAATGGAAATACCTTAATTTACAAGAGATGAAGATAAAGATGAAATCAATCCTCTGGAATGGTTGAGGTTAGTAAAAGAATATAATATGACTCCTAGGGAAGAAAGAGATTATTTTTTTGATGAAGATTGGAAGTGGTGTATGAGTGTTGATCAAAATAATAGATGGCACTGCACATGGGAAGAATTTGAAAAACTCTTCTCAGATAAATGGATTAGGGATACAAAAATGGAGGAAATGTATAGAATTCAAGATGAATTAAAAGAAGAAAAGGAAGAGATTAAGAAAAAGGGTGAGGAGCTATCTAACATAATATCCCTTAATGAATCACTCATTAAGGAGGTTAAGAACCTAAAGTAAGAAAGCACTAGCAAAGGAAAGTGCGAAAAAGATGAATCAAGAGAATATTTGAAAAAGAAAGATGAAGAGATATGTAGGTTACCAAGCCATAATAAAAAAATATTGGATGAGGTTAGGATATTGAAAGAAGAAAAGAAGAATTGTCAAAATAAATAAGAAAGAAGAATATTGGATGAAGAATGTACCAAAAGAATGCAAGAGGAAATTTGCAAGAAGGTTGAGGAATTGCAAGAAGGTTGAGGAATCCTTTAATAAATATGAGGTAAAGTTAGAAATGAAAGTCAAAATTGAACAAGGACGTCAGAATTTCTTAGATGGGATCACATTGCAGCTTCAAAAGGAGAAAGAAGACAAGATTCAAGAACTTCAATAGAACATAATTGAAGAAGTTCAACTCCATCTAGAGGATGTACATGCCAAATATGATGGTATTATCTCGAAGGCTAGAGTAATCAAAGACCAATAAAAGATGATCAAGGATTCCATTATCACTGAAAATAAGATAGATGAAATGCATGTGCAGAGTGAAGGAAGACCATCAAATATGAAACTGTATCTACACCCTCATTACTAAGAAGCATTTCAAGGAAGACAAGAAGGACAATATCATCAATATGAATGAAGAAGATGGAATACTTGTCAATATTCACGGAACAAGGGATCACCAAAATACTCTTTAATAAGCTATTATCAAAGACCAACAATGACTACAAATTGGAGAAGCTTCAACAAAAATACATGGAATCAAAGGAAATAAAATGATTCAACAACTAGACACCAAGGATTAAGACCGAAAAGAATTGATTTTGAATATATAGTTCATCAACAATGGAATGAAGAAACAAGGAACATAATAAAGGAATACTACTTGGTTTCATTACATGTGAAGCCTTTCAAGGCAAATCTTTGAGGACAAAGATTTTTGATGGAGGGTATTATGTTATGACCCAAGAGGGGCATATATATGGCTAAATGTATATGATATGACCCCAAGGGTGGGAATATAGGGGCATAAATGTACATTTAATGTGTAAATACATATGTATTAGGGTCGGCGTAGTGATAAAGGGGCCTCATGTGCAAATGTGAATAAGTATATATAAGAGATCATGTATTCATTATTGGGGTGTAAATTGTGAGGTGTGAAAGGTATTTGGTTATTTGGAGGGGGTTCCCATATTCTTTAAGGAGTTATTGTGTAACTTATATATATTGGAGTTGTTCTCCACGTTAGCATTATGTACATGGTGTGTACTTCTATTATTTTTTTATATTTTGAGTATTTTGGGATCATAACACATACCCTTGAGAATCTAGGGAAATAAAATCCAATACACAAGGATTTCTTCTAGAGTCACCTTGACCACAAACAACATATCTTCTATAGAGAGCTACACAAGAGTTACATTTTTTTCCACTTACACTAAAATCCATAACAAAACATTTTCAGGTATCCATTGGCTTTGACAGTCAACCCAAAATATTTTAGATTGGTGCTTAAATCCCCAAACAAAATATCAAGAGTTCAATATATGAATTTTTTTTCCTACTCATTTATCCCCCAAGTCTAAAGGGGGTACCTTTCCTTGTTTATAATCATCTAGGATTATCTAGATGCTCCACATAGCCAAAATCCCCTTCGCATAAAATGAGAATGTTTTCTACAAATGATCCGGATTATTTTGAAAATGACATGAAGGAAAATATAAAACATATATCTAACAAGGAAATACACAAAGATATTTTAAATAACAAAATAATACAGTAAAACTCAAATTCTATTAATGACTTTCTTGAATACAAAGGACTGTAAAATTCAAAGAACATAAGCTATCTAGAATGGTGGTAGATTATTTTTTAAATGAGATGTGTCATATATGCTCATTCACGAGATGTTGATTATAATGAGTCCCCAAAGGCCTTTTTTAACATTAAGTATGAATGAGAAAACCTTAAACATCT
>JZKD02S1644032.1:316149-332024 GCA_000966675.3 Picea glauca
TACAAATAAAGCATCTGTGTTGTGACCATCCATGCTTTTTCGCCTCATCTCTTCAGATAACAAGGATGCAACTACATCCTCATACTTCAATGTAGATTGAGTGGTACTACCTATCACTACATCTAGATGATCCCAAGAGTTTGGCAAAGAACATAACAAAGTAATACACTTATCTTCTTATGCAATCATAATATTAACATAGCCAAGTTGACTTACCAGAGTATTAAAGGCATTTAGATGTTCTGTCACAGAATCTCCATCTTCCATCCTAACATGATATAACTTATTTCGAAGAAACAACTTGTTTACCAGGGCCTTTGATTGATACAATTCCCCAACTTATCCCATAGCTCCTTGGTTGTATATTCTCCTGAGACATTCAACAACACCGAATATACCAGGCAGAGTCGAATAGTACTCCTTGCTCTTCTGTCCAAGTTCTCCCAATCTTCCTTCAACATACCAGTAGGTGGTGTACTGGTAGTTTGTGTACTGGTAGGTTGTGTACCACTAGCTTGTGTGCTAGTAGACGATGTAGTAGTAGGCAGTGTACCAGTATCCATAGTGATCCATTGTTCTTTGTCTACAAGAAGGTCCTCCATCTTCAACTTCCATAGCTCAATTTTTTTACCGTTGAACTTCTCTATCGCAATTCTAGAAGAGCTTTTCATTCCTCTTTATGCACTCAAATCACCACTACAAAATCTCCCACTAAATCCAAGTTTATCACAGACCCAATGTAACGAACCTCCTCATTACGACAACAAATCTGATAACAGGTGCAAATTTTTTTTTGTGTGTGTGGTTAAAAAGTGTGTGCGCGCGTGTTCAACGAAACAATCAACACATTCGACTCTGCGTCACCACCTGAAGGTGAATAAGACACAACCATGATGAACATAACAAGATGACAAGGATGCATGACAAGTAACCGCATGCATAAATGACGATCACACGACAATAAGAAAAATTGACTACTGAAAATGACTGACTTCCCGCCCGTCCTACCCTGCAAAGGTTAGGATCTCCAAGACACATAGGCAACGCTCAAGCCCAGGTTCCCATCGATTTTAACCATTTAAGGTCTCAGGGAAGGCGACTGTTCTGAGGAACATGGAGGTGTCTACGACCCGCCCAAACACAAGCAAACCACGTAATGCAAGAAAACCAAGTACTACCCAAACCAGGACAACCATGACCTCTACGGGAGACGCAAGTCAGAGGGACTCCAACATCGTCCAACCCTATTGAGTCTCAAAGACATTAATCGTAGACCAATTTCTCCATTTTTTTTCCATTAAGCGACGAGTTACCATCCCAGTCTTAACAATGTACAATAATTAATTGCAAAATCCCTCTTACTGAATCCTAATAACCCTTGGAATTAGTACAAGACATTATATTTTATCCACTATCAATGATATTTAACTTCATCATCACTATCACAAAGCAACACCCATTTTCATTTTGTTTTGCAATAACTCTATAAATTGACCAATACATTACCTCTTATGTGTTATCTATAATCATTTTAGTAACTTTACCAAGAACAGCTACAACGTCCATGGTAACACTCTCACATCCATTAGCTTTAGCATTAAACGTTCATTCCCTAATCATTACCCTAAATCAATAATAATACTAGCATTACATTCTCATCAGCATACAATCAACATCACTTTACATTGATTATTACTCTACACCCATGATAACATTAACATTTAAAACATTACACTATATTCTCCTTATCATTATACCACATTGCCTTACAATACATTCGGCCATATTACATTTCCTTTTACAATAACGTTGCAAATAAATGATAATCGTATTTCATCTCTTGTGTTATCAATAAAGTAAAATTTCCTAACCTACCCTAAAATAATTCAACATTCATTTATATTACCACAATGATGACAACCATATTTCTCCTTCCCATAACCTAGCATGTCATTACATTACCTATTATTCAATAGATTATATAAATGTCTAGATATATTGAAGGAAAACCATGACTATTTCATTAAATCAATGTAAAACAATCATTACCATAACATTAGCCTTTACTTAAATCAATACATTGCATATATTGGTAGCATAGTTCTAGACAACAACATAATACCTTATTATTGGGGCTTTGTTTTATCTAGTCTAGAGCATTTGAAAAGTTAAATAAAACAAGAGAAATAGTGGCTCTATGAACATTAAGTTGAAGATATAGAAGGCAGAGGCGTGTAATTCTATTATTCACATAGAAATAATAACCCTAAATAGGTATTACCTAACCCATCAAGGATTTATATACAAGGTAGTACTCATCCCTTTTATTTCTGATTAACGCTAGTGGCTGAGAAATTCAGTTGATGACAAGTTCGGTCGTAACTAATTAAAGACACCTTCTCTCCATAGCTAGAATAATTTGAACTAACACAATACCATTCCTACAGAATAATGCCTCAAGGATTTTAACATAACACACATATCCAGGCAGTTAATAACGATACCTTCTGGCAGTTAATTGCAAGCCAATAACCAGGTTGTATTAATTTAGCAATAAAGAGACATTTACTACCATTTACTGCCCCATAAAGGTGATGACTCCAGCTAGGGCGAACTCAGTCATAAAGGTTGGATTAAATAGTTAGTTGTTAGTAGTTTTACTATTGTAAGTGGTGCAGGGAGAAACCTAGCCACGCGTATGAACGGGACATATGCCGAAATTTAAAAATACAGAAAGACTCCAGGATTTAGGCAGTAAATAAAAACCATCAGTCGCCCAAGCAAGACACCCAGGTGTGGAAATTTTTGTCCTAACAGCAAGACACGCATCCGTGATTGAATTTTTGGTCCCAACAGTCGCGCGCACAGGTGTAATTAAATTTCTGCTATTCACTGACATTCGAACCGTTATTCATTATCAATTAAATCAATTACTGCTAAAACAACGGTCACCCAACCATCAATCGCAATGTTTTTTTGAAGGAAGGGCGAATCTGTAGTTCCAGATTTAACAATGATTGCCGAAGGGTTGTGGGTCCTCCATACAGTCGTCAAAACAGTTACTGGAGGTACGACCTCACCCTTGCAGACATCCAGAAGGTTACTCATGCAAATTAAGAAAGAGTTGAGGTCGGCCATCAATACCCACGCATCCGAGCTACTGCCAGGCTCCTACTGAAGCACCAGATTTGCATAAATAATTCTATACATGTATCTATTATATATCAATAAGCTCGATACAAATGTACCTTATATATCTATTTATATATCTATTTGACTATCTGCATGATGAAATACTTTACATTGCATTTTTCATTGTATTATCTGAAGACCAGCGAGCAGCAATCAGCACACAGTACTCCTGTAGCAGCCTATTGTTGTTGTTTTATGTAAAACAATTATATCCTTTTGAATATAACCGTGCAATCTTCCCGTGGAAAAAAGGTAAAGCTCGATACAAAGCCACTCTTACAATGCAATAGGCCATGCATGCCACTGATGATAAGCCAATAATGGAAGCCCGATAACACAACACATTTCCAATAAGCCAGAGCGAGCGATTGACCCATGGAACCGGCTTGCATACCCCGCTTAAGGAATCACTGGCCGTATCCAACTGAACTGATCAAAAATCCATGAGACAGGACCAAAGAAACGGATTTCCACCTATTGAGATACACATGAAATGCATTAACCACCCTTGGAGCATTCATTACTCTATAAAATTAGGGATTTATACAAATGTATGCCGGTGCAGTATGGAAACGCTTGGGCGGACAGAAGCATAGAAACGTACTCAGTGCCCTAACGACAGGAAGAATAACCCGCTAGAGGGATTTCTTATAGGTAAGACCACGCAGACCCTGTGGGCCCAAACCGCCTTATAGGCCCTTACGCGGGAATCAAATGCATTTTTCTTGGTGGATGTGAATATTGGTGGGATGTAAAAACATTACTCCCTGAAACACAGGCATATGATGACAGAACAGGTTGACTTGATTCCAGGAAGGCAATCGGTACAGGGAAGGATGCTAAGGTAGGGGCTCTGGGTTTTTATATCTCTAGGTTATTCCTCTCCTGATGCCTCCTCTGTCTATACCCATGGAAAGTAAAACTCCAGCTATGATATATAAAACAACCCAGTCACAAATGGGAACGCCCGTATTCAGAGAAAACACCCACAGTAAATACATCAACAGAGAAATAAAAACGCCCGCAGTAAGTACATCAACAGAAAATAAAAGTGCCCACAGTAAATACATCAACAGGAAAACAAAAACGCAGAGAAATATTCCTTTTATAACCAGCGCTGGGATAAACGACCCAATGCAGAACATGTAACCATTAGATCGCTAAGAACCCCCAACCAAACGCAGCGAGATTCTATATTATGAACGCAGAGAAATTATTCTTTTCCATCTACTATCTAATCTAAATAACAGAGGTAATCTATTTTTCTCACCCCTTACACAATGAAATTTGTCTAAGTATGAAAACCAAACATTTCAACCAGATCCCAAGCATAAATCTTTCATTCGTATACCATCAACCAGAAAGCGTACCTTTGTATGAATGCTTTCTCTGGGTATCATCCGTCGTTCGTGACGCGTCTCGCTCTCCATGCTTCTCACGATCGCCGACCATAGAGGACTCACCGGTACCTCCCAACCAAACGCTAGGGGTACTCTGCTTCCCCCTTAGCCCCCTGAGCCGCAAAGGGGCCACACATAATCCAGACAGTAACCTAGCTTCCCAGCTCGCCTCCAAGGCTGAGCTACCACTCTAACACAGCTGAGAAAATCCCCAACTCCTCACAAGCAATCAGTCCAGTTTGCAATTTTGGCAGCATAACAATACCTCATAGCAGATCCTCCCCTCTCCATTTCTCCCTTGTTTTTTTTATGCCCCTCAAACCCTAAATAATAATAAATTTTAGTTTTTTAATGAAACCCTAAAAATTTCCCTCTTTTACAAGTGTCACTCATCCCTACCCTTCTTCATAAATTATTTTCTTTTTCTATAAATTAGATATTATGGAATACACGTCAATTTGTTTATAATAAATATATATTACTTTACTTTTCCTATTTACAAGCATGTTATTCATCATTTTAATTTATCATCATCCATCATTTTAATTTATCATTAATATATATATATATATATAGGTTAATAAGAGATTAAAGTGATGCCAAACATGCATGTGGGAAAAGTAGATGTATAACATAAAAGAGGAATAATGAGAAATTAAGGGGATGGATGGTGATTTAATAATGTGAAATGGACATGTAATGGGAAATGGATACTGGAAGATTAAGGTGATGGATGATAGTTTAATAATGTAGACAGGGATAATGAGAGGATAATGGTCTTAGTTTTTTTTGTTTTTTTTTTGGAATTTTCTTTATGTTATACTACATAGGTGATGTCATTCTCCCACTAGTTAGGAATTAATTTATTTTTGCAAGGTTTTAAAACTATTAGATTTTCTTTAAATATTACCCTTGTCATTGCCCCAAGAATTTTATGAAGACCCAACTATTACTTAGGTGGGTTTTAGTTTCTTTTGTTATTTTTTTATTCCAGGGTCTGCTCTTAGGGTTCGACTAAAAATTTTACCCTAAAAGTTTTAGATTTAGTACTAGATTCTGAACTGGGCGACACTGGGTTAGGGAAGTTGTTTAAGAATTTTTTAAGGAATTGTAGTCTTATGGTTATTTAGGTTTGTTTCCTTCATCCACATCAATGCGACGTGCCCTTCAGGACGCACCACGTGCTCCAAGGGTGTCACTCGCCTCGTTCATTTCCTTTACGCGACGTGACCTTCAGGATGCGCCACGTGCTCCAAGGGTGCCACTCGCTTCTTGTGTTTCTTTTGTGCGACGTTCCCTTTAGGATGCACCACGTGCTCCAAGGGTGCCACTTGCCAACTGGACTGATTGGTAGACATCTATAACCCCTGGAGTCAACACTCCACCAGGTGAACTTGTGGGAGACTAAGGGTTCTAAGGAATAAGGCCCCCGCCTTATTGCGCGCCCCTTAGAATCATCATGAGTGACTGTTGCAGTCTTCCCTCACGGCATCATGGATCCTCTTGAACTAGGTAATCGTTAACCTACAGTTCGAGCCACGGTGGGAGTGCTAGTAGGCGGTGGTAGGGTTGTTGTCCACCCCTCTCCCTCAACCTCTCTGGAAACCGTGTGTGGCCCCTTTACTCCATATGTGAGTCTGGTTGGCAAGCTATCGTCAGCCTCCATCATCAACTATCATGTCAGAACATGTCAACATCATATCATCAGATCAAAGAAAGATCATAGTAAATAAAGCAACCCAAATAGGACACTCCCTGACTCAATCCGGAGTCCAAGGGGGTTCCACCGATGCCTCTACATCCTCAAGGTCCGAAACCCTGCACACTCAATGAAACAAAGTCAACAACACCTGTGTCAATCAAAACTAGTAAAACATCATGTCTCCTGTCGATCGCATCATAATCAAGTATAAATGGTTTAACATCACAAAAGTCCAGATCACTTGCGAGCAAGTGTCCAAAAAAAAATTATTTTTTCTCAGTGCGCCAGAGCGGGAGGTTACATACACCCCCTCTTGGTATAAAATTCGTCCCGAAGTTTCTTAGTATAATGCCGAAATAAAAGTACCACAGTATCATAAGTACCACAGTATCATAAGTCTATCTATCAAACAAAAATGGAAACTGTTGGCGCACATCATAAGCGTCCTCCCAGGTTGTCGAGTGTGGACTATAACTGTCCCACTGGACCTTGACCTGATCTACCGTTCGACGTCGTAACTGTCAAACGCGATGATCTAAAATGCAGACCGGCTCAGCCATGAGCACTCCCTCATCCAATACCTGCAAGGAACTCAGGTCAATCACGCGTGTAGGATCACTAATATAATGTCTCAAAACAGATACATGAAAAACATCGTGCATACGCCTCAAAGAATCAGGCAAGGCTAGTCGATAGGCCACGAGCCCCTTTCTCTCCACAATCTCGAAAGGTCCCACGAACCTAGGAGAGATTTTAGCTCCCTTTCCAAAATTGATCGAACTCTTATGTGGTTTAACCTGCAAGAAGACTCGATCGCCGACCTCGTAACTACGGTCGACTAGGTGCGCATCGGCATAACTCTTCTGTCGATCCTGCGCTTCTTTAATCCCTTGTCTTATGTTTTGCATTTGCTCTTCCATTTCTTAGATCGCTTCTGGTCCCACCAGGACCCTATCCTTAATCCTATCCCAAATTAAGGGCATCCGACATGGTCGCCCATAAAGGAACTCAAAAGGCGCCATCTTAATGGTGCTCTGGTAACTGTTGTTATAAGCGAACCGAACTAGGGAAAGAATTCCTCCCAACGCCTTTGTTGGTCCATCACGTACATGCGCAACATGTCTTCCATGGTTTGGTTCGTTCGTTCTATCTGTCCGTCAGTCTCTGGGTGATGCGCAGTACTAAAATTAAGTTGGGTTCCCAAGGCCTCTTAGAAACTCCTCTTAAATCGTCCAGTAAACACCGATCCTCGATCGGATATAATATTTTTAGGCACGCCATGCAGCCTCACAATCTCACTGATGAAAACTCTCGCTATGTCAGGTGCCTGATACATCGTACGCATAGGAATAAAGTGAGCACTCTCCGTCAGAGTGTCCACTACTACAAAAATCGAGTCATGTCTCCTGCCGTCAGTGGCAATCCAACAATAAAATCCATCAAAATAACTTCCCATTTCGATTCTGGAATGGGATGTGGTTGAAGTAAACCTGCCGGGTATCTATGCTCAAAATTTACCTGCTGAAGCTCTAGACATCTAGCGACAAGGTTGACTATGTCAGCCTTCATTCCCTTCCAGAAGAATAAGGGTTTAAGGTTTTCCCTCATCTTTGTGACTCCTGGGTGCGCCATGTAAACTTCTCAATGAGCCTTGCTCAGGATCAACATCCTCAACTCGTCGTTTGGCGGAACGTAAATCCAACCTCTAAACCTCATTAAACCATCACTATCAAATGAATATCCCTCATATCATGGTACCATCATTGTGTTTTGGGTCCGATCAAATCCTCGACTTCTTTGTACCAGTCACACGCTGTAAAGTGAGAATCTTCTCACATAGATTGGTTTGAAGAGGCAACACCGAAAATATGTGTGGCCTCCGACTCAAAGCATCCGCCACTTAGTTCACTGTTCCCTTTATGTAAGTAATCTCGAAGTCGTACTCTCTAAGCAATTTCGACCAACGTCGTTGTCACGCGTTCAGGTCGCTTTGCATGAAAAAGTGTTGTAGTCCACAAAGATCAATCCTTAATTCAAATTTCCATCCCACAAGGTAGTGTCTCCAAACCTTCAAGGCGTATACCATGGCTAAAGCTCCAAATCGTGTGTCACGTAGTTCTCCTCATGACTTCTCAGTTTCCTCGAAATGTAAGCAACCACTCGTCCGTCTTGCATCAAGACTCTGCCTAAACCTTCCTTGGATGCGTCAGTGCATGCCAAGAAGTCTACATCCCTGTCAAGGACTTTTAGTATCGGCGCTGTTGTCAACAACTCCTTAAGCCTCCGGAACGCTTCCGCGCATTTCTCAGTCCCAACAAACTTCTTAATTTTCTTCTGCAATTCTGTGATTGGATTTGGTATCTTCGAAAATCCCTCGAAAAACCGTCGATAGTATCATGCTAAACCCATACAACTACGCACTTCTGTGACATTCGTCGTCGCGGGCCATTCCATAATAGCCTCAACCTTGGCTGGTTCCATGACGATACCTTCGTCGGAGATGGCATGTCCTAAGTAGTGAATCCTCGATTGATAAGAAGAGCATTTGGACAACTTCCCAAACAATTTGTGCTCTCGTAGACACTGTGGTACCAAGCGCAAGTGCTCGTCATGCTCCTCCATCGTCTGAGTGTAGATCAAGATATCATCAATGAATACTTGGACGAACTTGTCCAAGTAGTCGCGGAACACCCCGTTCATCAAACTCATGAACAACCCTGGGGCGGTTGTCAGTCCAAACGGTAAAACAATAGAATCGTAATGTCCAAATCTCATCTTAAAGGCGGTCTTAGGGATGTCATCCTCCTTGATTTACAACTGGTGATACCCCCTGGTGACACACTAGGGCGTATCAGTCCCTGGCCCAGCAACTCCTTCAGTTGCATTTTCAACTCTTGCAACTCCGGGGTCGACATTCGATAAGGCGTTCTTGCTATCGGTTCGGTCCCCGGTTTCATGTCTATAGTAAACTCCAATTCTCTTTCTGGTAGCATCCCAGGCAACTCCCCTGGAAAATACATCCGCAACTCCTTCACCACCGGAAGGTGTTCTAGACCTTCTACTACTCCCTCTTCGTTTAGCGCAAGGATCGCATAAATCTTGCACCCCTTGCGCATACTCTTCCGTAACTGTAAGGAAGAGACGAACCCCAGGGACACTCCCTGGTTCCATCCTACAATCACCCGTCTCTATCCTTCATCATTGACCAAGCTCAACCTCTTCGTCTTACAGTTGAGTATCACCTCATGTGATTCCAACCAATCCATACCAATCACAACGTCATAAGATCCTAAGATCGTGAAGTACAAGTTGACCCTCGTGACAAACTCTCCCAGGTTAAGGGAACAGCCCGTAACCTTCCCTCCAACCTTCTATTTGGCTCCTGAAGCCATCTCTATGAAGCTAAACTTGTCCTGAATGTCTGCCTTCTGGACGACATCGTGCAAGGTTTGAGGAATCAAAACATTTAAACCTTTTCACGCAGGCTGCCATTAAGGCCCAACACGAACCTGATGACCTTAAGATTCTCAAAGTTAAGGTGAGGATCTTACCAAAGCAGCGCCATAAAACATGCCTCGTACTCGGGCATCGTACGACCTCCCTGTCGTAATGCGTTGAATTCATTGAGCTGACGCTCAATGAATTCCTCCGAAAGGTACCTCTCTCGAAACCGTTCCTCGAATAGTTCCCATGACACGTCTTCAACGGCCATGTTCAGCTGCGGTAGGAGCATCTTCCACCAAAGAAGAGCGCTCCCCTTTAGTTGGAATATCGCCATGTGGACCTTCATGTTGAAGGTATAATCACGAAGTGAGAAGAACATCGCCATGTTCTCCAACCATGCCTCGGCAGCGACACCATCCGGGGCACCAAAGAACTCAGGAAATTTCACCTTCTCGAGTTCACGGTGAAAGCTACCTATAATGGCCAGTGCGTGCGGCGGAACCTCAGCGGGTGCCGGTGCCCTGGCCTTGTCTCTATCCAATCGGCTGATCAGAGCCTCATACATGCGCTGAAAGGATCTCATCATCCCAATCAACATCACCAACTGCTATCTGTTCCAGTCCAAGAACCTGCTCACCTCCCTGGGGGTTAGACCCCTCAGGCGTGGATGCTACTGGAGGCGTCATGCCTCTTCCACTAGTACCCCGTCGTCTGCCTCCGCGGCGTCCTCTAACCAAGATTACCTTCACGCACACAATCAACTTGATCAACAACAGTATAATTCGAATTAATCATGTCACGAAAGTCGTAGCGAATCCCAAGTCGCGGGTCGAACCGGCTCTGATACCATATGTAACGAACCTCCTCATTACGACAACAACTCTGATAACAGGTGCAATTTTTTTTGTGTGTGTGGTTAAAAAGTGTGTGCGCACGTGTTCAATGAAACAATCAACGCATTCGACTCTGTGTCGCCACCTGATGGCGAATAAGACACAACCATGATGAACATAACAAGATGACAAGGATGCATGACAAGTAACCGCATGCATAAATGACGATCACACGACAATAAGAAAAATTGACTACTGAAAACGACTGACTTCTCGCCCGTCCTACCCTGCAAAGGTTAGGATCTCCAAGACACATAAGCAACGCTCAAGCCTAGGTTCCCATCGATTTTAACCATTTAAGGTCTCAGGGCTGGCGACTGTTCTGAGGAACATGGAGGTGTCTACGACCCGCCCAAACACAAGAAAACCACATAATGCAAGAAAACCAAGTACTACCCAAACCAGGACAACCATGACCTCTACGGGAGACGCAAGTCAAAGGGACTCCAACATCGTCCAACCCTATTGAGTTTCAAAGACATTAATCGTAGACCAATTTCTCCATTTGTTTTCCATTAAGCGACGAGTTACCATCCCAGTCTTAACAATGTACAATAATTAATTGCAAAATCCCTCTTACTGAATCCTAATAACCCTTGGAATTAGTACAAGACATTATATTTTATCCACTATCAATGATATTTAACTTCATAATCACTATCACGAAGCAACACCCATTTTCATTTTGTTTTGCAATAACTCTATAAATTGACCAATACATTACCTCTTATGTGTTATCTATAATCATTTTAGTAACTTTACCAAGAACAACTACAACGTCCATGGTAACACTCTCACATCCATTAGCTTTAGCATTAAACGTTCATTCCCTAATCATTACCCTAAAGTAATAATAATACTAGCATTACATTCTCATCAACATACAATCAACATCACTTTACATTGATTATTACTCTACACCCATGATAACATTAACATTTAAAACATTACACTATATTCTCCTTATCATTATACCAGATTGCCTTACATTACATTCGGCCATATTACATTTCCTTTTACAATAACCTTGCAAATAAATGATAATCGTATTTCATCTCTTGTGTTATCAATAAAGTAAAATTTCGTAACCTACCCTAAAATAATTCAACATTCATTTATATTACCACAATGATGACAACCATATTTCTCCTTCCCATAACCTAGCATGTCATTACATTACCTATTATTCAATAGATTATATAAATGTCTAGCTCTATTGAAGGAAAACCATGACTATTTCATTAAATCAATGTAAAACAATCATTACCATAACATTAGCCTTTACTTAAATCAATACATTGCATATATTGGTGTTCTAGACAACAACATAATACCTTATTATTGGGGCTTTGTTTTATCTAGTCTAGAGCATTTGAAAAGTTAAATACAACAAGAGAAACAGTTTCTCTATGAACATTAAATTGCAGATATAGAAGGCAGAGGCGTGTAATTCTGTTATTCACATAGAAATAATAACCCTAAATAGGTATTACCTAACCCATCAAGGATTTATATACAAGGTAGTACTCGTCCCTTTTATTTTTGATTAACGCTAGTGGCTGAGAAATTCAGTCGATGACAAGTTCGGTCGTAACTAATTAAAGACACCTTCTCTCCATAGCTAGAATAATTTGAACTAACACAATACCATTCCTACAGAATAATGCCTCAAGGATTTTAACATAACGCACATATCCAGGCAGTTAATAACGATACATTCTGGCAGTTAATTGCAAGCCAATAACCAGGCTGTATTAATTTAGCAATAAAGAGACATTTACTACCATTTACTGCCCCATAAAGGTGATGACTCCAGCTAGGGCGAACTCAGTCATAAAGGGTGGATTAAATAGATGGGTGTTAGTAGTTTTACTGCTGTAAGTGGTGCAGGGAGAAACCTAGCCACGCGTATGAAGGGGATATATGCCAAAATTTAAAAATACAGAAAGACTCCAGGATTTAGGCGGTAAATAAAAACCATCAGTCGCCCAAGCAAGATGCCCAGGTGTGGAAATTTTTGTCCTAACAGCAAGACACGCATGCGTGATTGAATTTTTGGTCCCAACAGCTGCGCGCACAGGTGTAATTAACTTTCTGCTATTCACTGACATTCGAACCATTATTCGTTATCAATTAAATCAATTACTGCTAAAACAACTGTCACCCAACCATCAATCGCAATTTTTTTTTTAAGGAAGGGCGAATCTGTAGTTCCAGATTTTACAATGATTGCCGAAGGGTTGTGGGTCCTCCATACAGTCGTCAAAAGGGTTACTGGAGGTACGAAATTGCCCGTGCCCAAATCCAGAAGGTTACTCATGCAAATTAAGAAAGAGTCAAGGTCGGCCATCAATACCCACGCGTCCGAACTACTTCCAGGCTCCTACTGAAGCACCAGATTTCCATAAATAATTATATACATGTATCTATTATATATCGATAAGCTCGATACAAATACCTTATATATCTATTTATATATCTATTTGACTATCTGCGTGATGAAATACTTTACATTGCATTTTTCATTGTATTATCTGAAGACCAACGAGCAGCAATCAACACACAATACTCCTGTAGAAGCCTATTGTTGTTGTTTTATGTAAAACAATTATATCCTTTTGAATATAACCATGCAATCTTCCCATGGAAAAAAGGTAAATCTCGATACAAAGCCACTCTTACAATGAAATAGGCCATGCATGCCACTGACGACAAGCCAATAATGGAAGCCCGATAACACAACACATTTCCAATCAGCCAGAGCGAGCGATTGACCCATGGAACCGGCTTGCATACTCCGCTGAAGGAATCACTGGCCGTATCCCACTTAACTGATCAGAAAGCCATGAGACAGGACCAAAGATATGGATTTCCACCGATTGAGATACACATGAAATGCATTAACCACCCTTGGAGCATTCATTACTCTATAAAATTAGGGATTTATACAAATGTATGCCGGTGCACTATGGAAATGCTTGGGCGGACAGAAGCATAGAAACGTGCTCAGTGCCCTGATGATAGGAAGAATAACCCGCTAGAGGGCTTTCTTATAGGTAAGACCACGCAGACCTCGTGGGCCTAAATTTCCTTATAGGCCCTTACGCAGGAATCAAATGCATTTTGCTTGGTGGATGTGAATATTGGTGGGATGTAAAAACATTACTCCCTGAAACACAGGCATACGATGACGGAACAGGTTGACTTGATTCCGGGAAGGCAGCCGGTACAGGAAAGGATGTTAAGGTAGGGGCTCTGGGTTTTTATATCTCTAGGTTCTTCCTCTCCTGAAGCCTCTTTTGTCTATACCCACGGAAAGTAAAAATCTAGCTATGATATATAAAACAACCCAGTCACAAATGGGAACGCCCGTATTCAGAGAAAATGCCCACAGTAAATACATCAACAGAGAAATAAAAAATCCCGCAGTAAGTACATCAGCAGAAAATAAAAGCGCCCACAGTAAATACATCAACAGGAAAACAAAAACGCAGAGAAATATTCCTTTTATAACCAGCGCTGGGATAAACGACCCAATGCAGAACATGTAACCATTAGATCGCTAAGAACCCCCAACCAAACGCAGCGAGATTCTATATTATCAACGCAGAGAAATTATTCTTTTCCATCTACTATCTAATCTAAACAGTAGAGGTAATCTATTTTTCTCACCCCTTACACAATGAAATTTGTCTAAGTATGAAAACCAAACATTTCAACCAGATCCCAAGCATAAATCTTTCATTCGTCTACCATCAACTAGAAAGCGTACCTTTGCTTGAATTCTTTCTCTTGGTATCGTCCACTGTTCGTGCCGCGTCCCGCTCTCCATGCTGCTCCCGCTCGCCGACCGTAGAGGACTCACCGGTACCTCCCAGCCAAATGCTAGGGGTACTCTGCTTCCCCCTTAGCCCCCCGAGCCGCAAAGGGGCCACACACAATCCAGACAGTAACCTATCTTCCCAGCTCGCCTCCAAGGCTGAGCTACCACTCTAACACAGCTGAGAAAATCCCCAACTCCTCACAAGAAATCAGTCCAGTTTGCAATTTTGGCAGCATAACAATACCTCATAGCAGATCCTCCCATCTCCCTTCCTCCCTCATTTTTTTTATTCCCCTCAAACCCCAAATCATAATAAATTTTAGTTTTCTAATGAAACCCTAAAAATTTCCCTCTTTTACAAGTGTCACTCATCCCTACCCTTCTTCATAAATTATTTTCTTTTTCTACAAATTAGAGATTATGGAATACACGTCAATTTGTTTATAATAAATATATATTACTTTACTTTTCCTATTTACAAGCATGTTATTCATCATTTTAATTTATCATCATCCATCATTTTAATTTATCATTAATATACATATATAGGTTAATAAGAGATTAAAGTGATGACAAACATGCATGTGGGAAAAGTAGATGTATAACATAAAAGAGGAATAATGAGAAGTTAAGGGGATGGATGGTGATTTAATAATGTGAAATGGACATGTAATGGGAAATGGATATTGGAAGATTAAGGTGATGGATGATAGTTTAATAATGTAGACAGGGATAATGAGAGGATAATGGTCTTAGTTTTTTTTGTTTTTTTTTTGGAATTTTCTTTATGTTATAATACATAGGTGATGTCATTCTCCCACTAGTTAGGAATTAATTTCTTCTTGCAAGGTTTTAAAACTATTAGATTTGCTTTAAATCTTACCCTCGTCATCGCCCCAATAATTTTATGAAGACCCAACTATTACTTAGGTGGGTTTTAGTTTCTTTTGTTATTTTTTTATTCCAGGGTCTGCTCTTAGGGATCGATTAAAAATTTTACCCTAAAAGTTTTAGATTTAGTACTAGATTCTGAACAGGGTGATACTGGGTTAGGGAAGTTGTTTAAGAATTTCTTAAGGCGTTATTGTCTTAGGGTTATTTAGGCTTGTTTCCTTCATCCACATCAATACGTCGTGCCCTTCAGGATGCACCACGTGCTCCAAGGGTGCCACTCGCCTGGTTCATTTCCTTTACACGACGTTCCCTTCAGGATGCGCCACGTGCTCGAAGGGTGCCACTCGCTTCTTGTGTTTATTTTGTGCGACGTGCCCTTCAGGATGAACCACGTGCTCCAAGGGTGACACTTGCCAACTGGACTGATTGGTAGACATCTATAACCCCTGGAGTCAACACTCCGCTAGGTGAACTTGTGGGAGACTAAGGGTTCTAAGGAATAAGGCCCCCGCCTTATTGCGCGCCCC
>JZKD02S1644032.1:348747-361917 GCA_000966675.3 Picea glauca
CTTTCTCATGTTAAGTTTTGTGGAATTGATAAGAAAGATGAACAATTAATCTTTTCCATTCTAATAAAATTAGGACCATAGTATTTTGTATACACTTCTTCTTTTCATACTACCAAGTTAGTTATGGGGTCTACATGGAAGATGCGATACCTATATTATTTCATGGAGTCACTTATTCATGAGAAAACAAAGCTTGTCCAAATAGGGACACTTAATAATTCCAATCCCCGTGCACTTACAGTTCAATAAAGTTCAAAGAAGATTAAGTATAAGAACAAGGGAAAGCAGGACCAAGAGAACAAGAAGGAAGGTAAAAAAAAATCCACATATGAGAGCTCGAGTTCCAAGGCATAAAAAGGAAAGAAGGAGAAGACAAAGTGTTCCTATTGTAATATGGAGTTCCATCCTAAGATTTCTTGCATAAAAAAGACCATATATCTAATTGCACAAACACTTGAGAGACATCACCTCGAGGACTTTATTCCAGATAATGCAAGGAAAAAACCATCATTACAAAGAGGTAATGGTCATGCATTACTTGCTATTTCATATTTTCCTAATTCTTGGGTCCTTAATTTAGGGGCAACTCATAACATGGCCTCATCAGATAGACCTTTATCATACTTGGAGACTTGTTCCATACCATTGATCTTCATGGGAGATGATTCTCCTGTAGAGGTTTGTGGTAGGGGTAGAGTTGATCTATACCATGGTTGATTTCAATATGCACTTCATGTTCTAAATATTTCAGTGAATGTTCTCTTCATCTATCAAATCACTCATTCAGGTTCAAGGAAGAAGTTGGAGTTCACTCCGGACTCAGTTATTATTTTTTACTTGTCATATGGTTCAAAAATTCTCTTTGGTGAGGTTAATCACCTTTCCAGGTTGTACACCTTCTCTCACTTCACTCATAAATATGATTATGTATCTCTTCTAACACATACTAATGAAAATTCCAAGTTGTTTCATGAGAGTTTTGGGCATTTGAATTTTAAATTTTTAGATCATCTTAGTAAGGATTACCCCACATTCATTATGTAAATGCAGTTTACTAGGGATACATACTAGGAAACCATCCCGAGGAGAAGTTCAACACAGGTAAATCATGGAGGGAATCATCACTTCTAGAGTTGGTTAACATTGAAATTAAATGTTATTTCCCACACCCATATATCATTAAAGATAAGTATGTTCTTACTTTCATTGATGAATTTTTGATATATACATGGGTCTGCTTTCTCAAATTAAAATATGAGGTCTTTGAGTGTCTTAAATATTTCAAGCATCTAGATGAGAAGAAGACAGGGAAGAGGATTATGAATATTTTTACATATAATGGAGGAGATTATGTGAATAAGGATTTTTATCATCTTTGATAAAAATCAGATATATATTTGCATCACACAGTTCCATATACTCCACAATAGAATGGGGTAGTAGAGAGAAAGAATGCGACATTGAAAGAGATGGCCAACTGTATGTTGTAGGCTAGAGAAATACCTCCAAAGTTATGGGCTGCAACTATAAACTATGCATATTAAATTCATAATAGATTTCCTTATAAATCAGTTAAGGGAGTAATTCCATATGAGGCTTGGAGCATGAATAAACGGAAAGTCACTCGCTTCATAATTTTTGTTCTCGTGCATGGGATAGGATACCTTTTTTAAGGAGTGTATTTTAGTTGGATATAAAGAGGGAGTGAATGGATATATGTTATTATATACCACTTTAGATACAATATTCATTTTGAATAGGGTCCTTCATAGGTACTTCTTGGGCAATACACACCTCCACCTCCACCACCACCAGTTGTAGAGATTTATGAGACTTCTTCCAATAATATTTTTTATCAGATATTTGAATATGATATATCTTAAATTTCTTAAAAAAAACAATAATATTCATGTCTAAATCATCAAACATGATGAGAACAACAAACTCTTTAGGCAACACGTGATCTAGTGGGTGATCATGCAAATCCATGGAGAATTGGATCTCAGTTTGTGGAGCCTCTGCAAGAATTTAATACCATGGATTCATTGCTTCCTATTTATTTTTATATGTTACTTGGATCATATCCTTAGTATTATATAGAGTCTAAAGGAAGCCCCCATTGGGTGGAAGCTATGAAAGAGGAGTACAATTCCTTGATAGAGAAAAACACATGAGAGTTGATTCCTCTACCTTCCAACAGGAAGATTGTTATATGTAAGTAGATTTTCAAGAAAAAGAGGGTTGTTTATGGATACATTACAAAATATAATTCTCTTTTAGTATCTAAAGGTTTTTCACAGGTACAAGGCATTGACTATGAGGATAATTTTGCACCTGTTGCCAAGATTTATTCCATTCGATTAGCTCTAGCTATTGCAACATTGACAAAGTGGGAGGACAACATATGTATGTGAATAATGAATTATTTCATAGATATATTAATGATTATATATATATGGAGCATCCATAGGGATATTCTCATGATCCATCGTTAGTGTGTAGGTTGAGGAAGTCATTCTACAGAATTAAGTAGGCAACTCGAGTACGGTATGCTAAAATGAACTTGTATATTCTCTCTATAGGTTTTATTAAATGTATATCATATCCTAATGTGTATATGATGAGAAAAATATATTCTCTTCTATTGATATTTCGATATGTATATGATTTACTCATCACAGAAAGATCAACCTATTCCATTACTTTATTGGTCTGGAAATCAACCAAAATGATTCTGGAATCAATATGGCTCATTCCAAGTATGCTAGATATCTACTTGATATGTTTCATATGAAATATTTTCAGATAGATCCAACACTCTTTCAGTCATGGGTTATACTAGAGGATGTTGGTGCAACACCTTTGGTTGATTGTACTAGATATCGACACTTGGTGGGGAGTATTCTCTACCTTACACACTCTCGACCAAAAATTTCTTATGAAGTTGGATTAGTTTATAGGTACACATAGTAGCCTCATGATATTCACAAGAAGGAAGCAAAGAGGATTATCAGATATGCCCAGAGGACTACTAGTTTGGGTATACACTATGCAACAAGATCTTCCTTGTATCTTGTTCGTTACAAAAAATTAGATTGGGCAAGCGATAGCATTGATCAAAAGTCCACTTCTGGATATGTCCTCTACCTTGGATAGAGACCTATCAATTGGTCAAGTAAGAAGAAATAAATAATTTCTTTATCATCATCAAAGGCAGAGTACAAGGGTGAAATGAATGTTAATAATAAAGCTATTTGGTTGCATCACTTTCTTACAGAGTTGGGAGTTCATTTTCATCATTTGATAGTTATATGGTGTGATAATAAGATTTCCAGTGTACTCCAATTTCTAGTGAAGCCAAGAAACCATTTGACTCAAAACCATAACTCCATGCATGTCACTATTTAAAATAATCCAAAGAGGGTATAACATATGGGACTAAATGTTAGCAGGCATATTGTACTTACAACTGCGAATGATGATCATGCTAAAACTTACAACATTTGAGATCTTGGAAAAATAAAATTCCATCGAACTTGCTATTATATATTAAAACTCATGAAAAGACTCCATCTGGTTGAAAAGAAAAAGTGTTTCTTATATGAGATCTGCATTATTGATAATATTATATATTTCCTCATGTTCTCCTTAAAAAAACTCATTAAGATCATACGCTTCATAATAAACAAGAGCAAGTTCTCAGATAGTTGGCTTATGTTGATGAACCTATGGTATGGATTGTTGGTTATCATTGATGTCAACCATTGGAGATGCTGTAGATTTATGTCAACCCTTAGTTATTGTAGATTGATGTCAACCCTTAGTTATTGATGTCAACCCTTGGAGAAAGTATGGTAGCGAATTCTGGTAGCACAAAGATTTGGGTAATGGACCCTAGTTTGTTTGATGTATAATGGTATGAGTTTTAATATATTTGAAGGTAAGAATATTCTAGATGGGTATTACATGTCATGTCATTTCCGGTGGTATGTGGAAAATCACATAACTCCTCACGATTAGATTGTTATGGCATGTGAAGTTGGAGAACCCAGGTTTGGGTAATGGACCCAAGTTTTCTTTATGTATAATGGTATGAGTTTTGATATATTTTCAGGTAAGACTATTATATATGTATATTACATGTCATTCCATTTATGATGGTATGTGAAAAATCACATAACTCCTCACGGTTTCAGAGTTATGGCCTTCTGAATTTGGAGGACCCTCATATGTTGGCTTGAAGCCCCAGAAGGTCAAAGAAGTCAAAGTTCTTGCAAAGAATAAATTATTTAAATAATAAAGTGAAGTGAAAAAGCCAAGGAGGATTATTTAAATAATAAAGTGAAGTGAAAAATCCAAGGAGGATTATTTAAATAATAAAGAAAATGAAGAACTTTCTAATTATGGAAAGTGCTTAGAAGTGGGTTAGCCTTAAAATAAGGAAATTGGGTTAAGATACTTAAAAGGCAACCCCTTGAGGAAGCTACATGAATGTATAAGAACATTTGTTTCCTTATAAGAGGTCACAATATCAAATCCAGAGGGGGGTAGGGTATGTATACCTCTGTAGACTTTACCAATCAAATATTTGGGCGGAGGGGGTCCCTTGTCCCACAAAAAAGGGGGTCTCATACACCAATTTGGTGTGTCTTAGTCGTGACCTTAAAAATAGATTAAGAAAAAAAAAAAGAGTCAAGGCTCTCTCATTTTAATAACACTTGAGAATATTTAATATCTACAGGTGACTAAGGTAACCAAAGGATATACAAGTTTAATTTTAGAGAGAAGGTGAAGTAAATAAGGAAGAAATTCAAGGGAGGATAAATTCTTTTGATGATGTTTTCTAAGGTATGTTATTTACAGGGCATCTCACCATTTTCGCAATAATTTTTTTATTGAATGATTCAAAACATGAAATTGGGAGCACATTGAGGAAACATATCGAAGTAGTTTTGGTACAAATTTTAGCTTGTAGTTCATTGTATTTTTGGATTAACACTCCGTGGAAAATAGGGTTTGTGGCTAGTTTTGAAACTAGTCTAAATAGGTGTTTCGGTTAAAAACGTCATAACTTCTTCATAACAGATCCAAATTCAGTAAGACCAAATGTGTTGGTTAGAGTAGAGTCTTTATTATTCAGTGTACAATTTTAATATCCATACAACAAATATCCTATGCAGGGCACACTCTACAAGTTCACTCTCTAGAATAAGCCAGAATTCAACAAGATATTCCATTTTTTCTATAACTCCTTTTCTGAGATGTTCCAAGTAGTGACACCTGGAGGGATTGCATAAAATGTACATTGAAGAACATTGTGTACTATTTTTCTATCTTTATTCATTACAGGTACCTAGTTATGATTATTTCAATTTAGGGTTGTTGACAAATCCAAAACTAGTCATGGGAGACTAAAGTAAAGTTTGATGAAAATGATAGTCTCTTGTTGTTAAAGTTAAGGTTTGCAGGTATTTGATCATATACACCAGGTCTATTAAAAATTTACAAATCATATTTGGATGATGAAATTGATGAGGGATTTTGGTTGAGGTACATGTTGGGTACATGGTTAAGACAAGTAGTTGATGAGTTGGCACATACATGAGGTTTATAGTTGATGATGTTGATACATCTTGATGAGTCATAGTTGATGAGTAGTTGATACATTATTGGTACATACTTGGTACATGGTTGGAGGAACTTATTAGTAGTATTGTTGACACATGGTTTATGGATGATGTAGCATACTTGTATTGGTATATTATTAAAATAATATATTGATCTTAGTGATGATTATGAGTTGTTGTGTTATTCTTGGTTGATGCACATATTTGAGAGTTGTCTTGGTGAGTAGATATGATTTGGTTGATAATATTCATGAGACATGTTTTTTTTATAGGTTGTTTGGACAGGTTGTTGTGACAGTTTATTCATACAGGTTTGGTGCATGGTTTATGCACTTATTCATGGTACAGGTTGAGGTACAGGTTGGTGCATGGTTGATGCACTTGTTTCTGGTACATGTTGATTACATGTTGTTTGGTACAGGTTGGTGTATGGTTGATACAATTTTTTATGGTATATGTTGATCACAGGTTGAGGTACAGGTTGATGCATGTTTTATGCATGGTTCATGTTATTGGTATATGTTGTTTGGTGCAGGTTGATTGGTACAGGTTTATAGCAGTATATCTCATATTAATAGTGTCATAGTGTTTTAATAATTCTAATTATACGTCAGGGAAGTTGGACGAGGTAAGGACATGTGGTTGTATCCACTTTCAGGTTATAGCCGAAGAACATAAGGGGTTGTAGCCTCTTTCTGGTTGTAGCCAAAGAATTGGGGAGTTGGATCTTCCCTTAGGTTGTAGCCTAAAAAACTAGGGGGTTGAAGACTCCTTCCAGTTGTAGCTAGAATAAATAGGAAGTTGGTGCTTTCAATGAGTGTAATTCTTAAATACATATAAGAAAAAACATTCAGTGTTTTTTTCCCACTTTGTATTTCCATGTAAAACACCAGTGTACTATGTATGTGTGTGATTGCTCATTTGTTAATTGTTTATTTACTCTGCTACATTGATATAACACTTTCATTTTATGGTGAAAAAGGATTGTATTGTTGTATTACTAATTCACCCCCCCCTCTCAGTAATCCAACATAAATCCCCTTGAAACTGTTGATCATTTTATTGGATAGAAAACTCTTTGACATAATTTAAAACAAAAAGACGATCATAGAAATATGATGGTTGTAAATTTCTTTTTGTAGCTTCAAAAGAAGAATCAAAATGCTCAATAAAATATTCATTCTTCTTAGCTATCACTTCACAACTAACATCCTTATATTTATTTATATGACAAGAATACATTTTTTCAAATTCCTCACAACATTCATCATAAATAAAATCAGTTGAATACATCCCTTTGCAATAAGAATTGAATGCAACATGAAAATCACTTAATGAAGCAATACTAGAAAGAGGGAGGGAATTACACCACTCACGAGATTTCCCTTCCAAGGAGTACCTGAACATATTGATAAGAACATCTTCATGGAAAATACCAAGACTATGCATGCACTCATGAAAATCCAAAAGATTCTCTGCAGGACGATCACAATTGTTTCCCCTAAACCTTGGAAGTAAATGTTCCCACACTTCTCTATCAATTACACAATTTGGAAATCCAACTATATTAAAGAAGTCACAAAATGCATACCATTGAGCTATTATTGCTTCCATATGAAAATATGACTTCTTGAAACTCCGGAATCGCCACTGGATTCTTTAATCATGGAGTTACCAGGTGAATGATATGAAGTATGAACATGTCTAGTCTTTCCTCACCATAAAATATCAAATATGTTCATGTTCGTTCTCCCAGGGAAATATATTTTGTTACTCAATTCCCCATAAATGACGTTGGAAGATGTTGGTCCTAAAGTCTACACCTGACTGCTAAATGGAATAGATCGACCTCCTCAAGTTTAGAATGATTGTTTTTTTTATTTTGTTGGTCAGTTAGAGGGATGGTTTAACCAAGATAAGAGCATGGTTGGGTTGGGAAAATGATATAGATGAGGGTTATCCTTGTCTGGTGGCACACAAATGACATACAAGTGAAATAATATAGGTAAAAACAAAGGGAAACGACAAACCACTCAATGAATAATCTATTGCAAGAAGTTAATACTTAAAATATCATTTCAAGACATTAAACATCTATTAAAAACACAATTGCTCCCACAGGTTGCAATAAAAAAAATATTCACCAAAGACTTATTTGTTTACAGGTTTTATATTAGTAAAGATAAGGTATACAATAGCTTAAGGAAATGAAATTTACTTCGCACGGATCAAAAACTGCATTCAGGATAAGATACAAAACACATGAATATTTGGACAAATACAAATTCATCAAAAGTATATTCACAACGTAGAGAGATTTAATCCATGCAAAGAATAGGTTCAACCAACTGATGTATTAATCTTCGTTTCCGAAAAATAAAACCCTCAAAACATACAAAAACTACATATTTATCAAAGTTGCAGAGGCTCTCGTCCATCTAGGATTGAGGGTTAACTCTACACTACCAATTGTAAAACAACTTATTAACTTTGAAAAAACAATTGTTGGAGTATATTAATATATACTTCGATCTTGACTTAATAAAAAAAAAGTGGTTCATATCACACACAAATGACCACTTATGATGCCTTAATCTAAAAGAGTCTTGAACTTTAAAAACTAAAAATTTTGCCAATCATAAACCAAACAGATGCATATGTTGAATCGAACTGAGTCTTTGACCGAACTAAATAGGACTAATAGAAATGGATTCTGAGTCAAGTACAGGTGTACATTTTCATTGGTTAAGGCCAACGAGGAGATAACTGAATGTGTTGGCATCGTTCGTCTTCAACTTATCTCCTGGAGGAAGAAGTAAGTCTTTTGGCACCTCTTTTGGAGTCTTTGATATTTCTTCTGCAATATGGAGTATGGTGTTGCAAGGACTTGACCTACAACTTTAGTTTATGTGCATGTTGACTGTCATCAAGCTTCTTTGTCTTGACCGTAACTGGTCTTTCATTCTTGTCTTTCTCTATAATGGTTTGGTTGTGTTATTCTTGTTTTTTTATACTCCTTGTCCTCATGTCATACCCATGAAATTTCTCAAGTTCCTTTGAATCTGAGATGCTAATAGACGAGCAATATGATGTTGTACACTGGCTCGACGTTCCCTTTGTTTGGCATCGTTTAAAAACTTTAAAGCATGAAATTAATGAGGATAAGACACTTCATAAATTCAATGTTGAGGATATTTTGAATGCAAAGTATGCATGTATCCTGAATTACCGAACTTGCGAAGTCATTAACCAATGGTTATTGATAATTAACCATATATTAATACTTTAATCATTTTAATATTTCGGGACTTCAGGTGCTCTATCCCTTCGACACTCCAGCACTTAGGAGCTCCAACAATTTTGGGAATCATGTTTTCTCTGGATGAAAATATCTTGTAGTGACAATATCGTGAAGTGATGTGGTGGCCACTTTGGAAATTCAGCGTCTAGAGCTCCGGGGAACTAAGTTTTCTCTGAATTAAAATCTCTTAGAGTGATCATCTCCCAAAGTGACGTGGTAACATGTTGTCACAATTGATAACATGTGATAAAAATGAGAGTGCACGTGTCACCTGAAATAACGTAGATGGCGTAACCAAAGTGCCTGAAATAAGTGCCACGTGTCATTTGTAATCAACCGACAGGTGGCTTATGACACGTCAACTGAAAAAGAAATTATGAGAAAGGGGCTCTGGCACTTTATTACTTCGGCACTTCAGAGCTCTGGAACTTCAAGAATTCAGGAGATTTTAAATGTAGAGTATGAATATCTCCCAGAGTGATGTGGAAGTTCAGGGCTCTAACACTTTGGGGCTCCGGTAATTCGAGAACTTTTTAGGATTGAAACAATGACAAGATCGGATGCAGGAATGTCAAATTCATAGAGAAACATTTCATATGGATTTGTATTTAAAACCTCATGTGATTTTAGAACTCCGAATTCACGAGATTCGTTGATCTTGATTGAATGTTGGGTATTAACCGTCAAAATTTAAACCTCTTTGTTTTCTCGCAATCTAAGCTCGAAATCCACTTCTCTGAATTGTTGTGTTTTTTTCTTTCGGATGTTTCTTGTGCATAAAAAGGACTTGGTCAACCTACTGCATGTTCGATTATTGGTAAAGCAAGATGGAATATATTTCAAAATCAAACCAAAATAGGTAATAACCTTACAACAAAGAAAAATACGGTACAAAATAAGTAAAGGTGGGTAGGGTCCAGTGAAGTTGAGTCATTAAAACTTGTTTAATAATGTTGGATACCGAGAGGGAGGATGAATCAGTAATAGAGAAATGTAATCCTTTTTAACCATAAAATGAAAGTGTTATATCAATGTAGCATTATCCTCCAATAGGCACAGAGTAAATAAACAATGAACAAATGAGAAATCGTACACATACACAGTACAAAAATGTTTATACGTGGAAACCTAAAGTGAGAGAAAACCAAAGAACGATTTTTCTTATATGTCTTTAAGAATTGTATTCATTGGAAACACCAACTTCCTTTGTTTTCCAGCTGCAACTGGAAGGAGGCTCCAACTCCCTAGCTTCTGAGGCTACAAACTGAGGGAAGCTCCAACTCCCCAATTCTCTAGCTACAACCAGAAGGAGGCTACAACCCCCTATGTTTTCTGCCTACAATTGGAAGGTGGATGCAACCACTTGTACTTAGCCCTTCCAACCACCCTGATGTACAAGTAGTATGATGGAACCACTGTCACACTATCACTGTGAGATATACTTTTGTAAACCTATACCAATCAACTTGCATCAAACAACTTGTAAAAACTTGTACAAAAGAACTTGTAATCAAACTGTACCATAAACAAGTGAATCAACCATGCAACAACCTATACCTCAACATGTACCATCAATGAGTGCACCAACCATTCACCAAAAATATACCAATAATGCATCATATACATATAAACTATGAATAATCAAGATGTACCAAAATTATCAACTATACACCTCATGTATGTGCCAACTCATCAACTATACACCTCATGTATGTGTCAACTCATCAACTACTTGTCTCAACCATATACCCAACATGTACCTCAACCAAAAGCCCTCATCAATTCATCATCCAAATCTGATTTGTATCTTTGTAATAGACTTGGTGTATTTGATCACATATCTACAAACATTCCTTATCTTTAACAACAAGAGACTAGCATTTTCATCAAACTTTACTTTAGTCTCACATGACTAATTTTGGATTAGTCAACAACCCTAACATGAAATAATCATAGCTATGTACATGTAATGAATAAAGATATGAAAATAGTACACAATGTTTGTCGGTGTCTTTTATGAAATTCCTCCAGCTTTCACTACTTGGAACTTCTCATAAAAGGCGTTATAGAAAAAATGGCATACTGTTACCCATGATTTTGGTCATCATGATGATGTATTGATGATGGTGTACTCAAGCTCTTCATAAGAACTTTCTACTGAGAAAAGTTACTTTCTTCTCTTTCGAGAAATATCATTTTTGAAGGAGGTTCGCAGGCTGCTAGTATATTTGTCTACGAGAATGAATGATTCTCGTAGGCTACCTTAAGCTAGGGTGCGATAAGTTCGCACTGTGTTGAACTGCTAGGGTGCGAACTCTTTCTAAAGCAAGGTAAAAGATGAATTCTCGATGCTTCTAGAAGGGAATATTCTAGAAGGATGAGATGGCATTCGAATGGTTATCTTAGTACTGTATTCCCTAATATTTTGGGATCATTCTTATCCAAGTAACTTATTCATTCTCTCCTATATATTGAGGGAATTCTCATGGAAAAGGTTAAGTAAGGTTAAGCAAGATTCATTGGAGAAGAATTGTGTGAAGGACTGAAGCTACAACAGCTTGGAGACTCCAGCAAGTTTATCCAAAGGGGTTCATCTTCTTCATACAAGTGACCAAGTGTGTGTGTCAGATCCAAGGGCCATCGAAAGGAAGTTTGCGACATCAAGGCTCAGGTTGTAATCTTTACTTTCCATTAATATGATACAATAATATGTCCCTTTCCCATAAAGCTATTTCCACTTTATTGTATAATTCCTTGATCATATACATAGATTGATTGTTGAATAGATTGTGCTTTATTCACTTTGGTTGGTTTTTGTTGTCCTGGTTTTGACTGCACGAGAGCACTAGAGAGAAGCAGGAGCAACAAAGACCATAGGAAGAGATAATAAGGTATGTTATTTGTTCTTGCCTCCTATTTAATTCAATGATCAAAATCTAGGGAAAGAGTAATGTTCTGTCTTGCTTTGTTCTAGATCCAAGTGGATCTAGGGAGATCGGTTAGTGTCCACACCTACGGATTTATCCAATAAAAAAATCGGCGACTCCACTGGGGAACAATCCCATTTTCTTTGTGGCTCTTTGTATTTTTCTGTGGCCATTTTCTCTGGTTTCACTTTTCTCCTATCCTATCAATCTCTAAGTCTTCAGGATATCCTGACAGACCCTCTGGGTCCAGAAGCATTTTTCAATTTAGCTTAATTTCTCAAAATTTTGACTATGTTTAGGCATTCTCACACTGTACTTCATTGTAGCCTGTGAGAATAGGTAGAGTTTGCACTCTGCCTTTAGGTTTCAGTGCGAGGTTCTTCAACCCTGCTCAAGGGTCACCTACGACAATTAGTGATTCTCACACTGTGTAATACTGCCTGTCTGCGAACTCATTTTGTCAAAAATTTGGATTTGAGTTTTGGTATTTCCAACTGCCCAGATCAGTTTGATTGCCTTTTAAGAGTTTCTTGGACAACTGATTGATATCTTTCTTGTCTTTGTTTGTGTGCATGAACAGTCTTAGGGTTTCAAGGCTTTTCTTGTCATTTTTGTGTCTTGACTTTCGTTTCTTGATTTTTCTTGGCAAAACCATTCTCTCTAACTTCAGAATCTGAGTGCGTTTGATTAGTTAAGAACCAGTGATTGGTTGAAATTTGAGAGCTTGGTTTTTCTCATTTGCTTATTGGTTTGAAAGATCATTTTCTTTTGCATTGGAAAAGACTTAATTGGTTTGCTCTTTATTTTTTCTTTCATTGAAAGAGTCGATTGGGTTTGTCATTGCTTGTTCATTTGGTTTGATTTTCTGTACTCTCATTGGCATAGTGAGGGTCCTTTTTGAAAAGTGGAAAAAAAAAATTCTTTCAAAAATTCTTTTTTTTTTAGAAAACATTGAAAATCAAATTATTGAGATTGTTGAAGTATTTCGAAAAGACACAATAGAGAATTGTCTTTTGATAAGTGATTGTTTGCATTTACATTTTAAAGGAAATTTTGCATTGTAGTACAAGGTTGATCTATAAAACTTTCTCTCTCTCCCATACATAGGATTCATCGAAAGAAAAGTGATATATTTCATTCTCATCCTTGCATTGTTGGGTCAGAGTCATACAACATAAGTTTCATTTCCGTTACCTTTGGGTAAACAACAGCTCTTAATAACACTACGTAATCATAAAATTTATCTAGTAACTCTTTTCTAGGGCTCTATTACACCAACATTTAGCTAGGCTAGCGCTTTGGAGTAGGAAGAGAG
>JZKD02S1644032.1:361967-375301 GCA_000966675.3 Picea glauca
GTTAGGGAGTGTTAAATTCCATTTGCAACATCTTGTCCTGGGAAGCCCTTCTCACACAAGGGTCAAACACTAGGTCGCATTGATATTGGCAGAGTTACTCACCCTGCTTTGTTGAGAACAATGGAGAGATTGCACGTATTACGGGGAACATTTGGAGGGTCTACCCACAATGATGAGTGGAAGCCTTTTGAGTTGGTTGCGGGCTAGATACCCTGCCCTTGCATGTGGATCGGACTGTCGACTATTACCCCAGGATTTATTGTTGTTGGTGGTGACCTTAGTGGCCTATCTTTCTAATTTCTTACCCAAGGTGACTGTGGAGGGGAAAGTATTCATGGTACCTGGAATTGATGTTGACCAAACTCACTCGGGCTCCTTGGAGGGTATACCCACGATTATGTGTGGGAGCTTGCACTAAGGTGTAAGTCCGTTAAGCAGGTCGTCAGCGTAAATTTTACACCCTAGTCCCGCCCCTTCTCGTCTCGTTGTTTGCGACGTTGGATTTCATCACCAACTAGTGGCTTCAAAATTAGAAGGTCTTGTTTGCCTGGTGATTGCTTTCTAGATTTTGTTTACTAGTGCATGTTGTTTGTTTCTCAAAGTTGACCGTAGGATTTTCTTCACGAAGTTTCTTACTCATTTACAATAGCTCCTCCACGTCGTTCACGTAGAATGCAAGGTTTATCTCTAGAGCATCTGGACGGTTCTCAACCCTTGCCTACAGGTACACCTGAGGGATCTCCTTGGCAAAGTGAAGCCACAATCGTCACCACACCACAAGTGGAACGAGTTGACTCTCTAGAACCTTTCTGAATTACCAATACTCGAGAGGATTTTCAACTTCACCCTGGTTCTGAGTGACCTTTTATGCGACTAAATTCTTCCGGAGAATTAGTTGTTACATCTTCTGGATCACCCGTTGGGCCTTTTCCTGGCATAGAAGGCCAAGATCCTTTTTGGTCTACAAGTGTTTTCCGATGAGACCTTTTTGGTCCAGGTTCTCCTGTGATTTCTAAGATTAATCCACCTGTGATTTCTGAAATCTCTAACCTAGAGACAGTCTCATTGACTACTCCGTATCACTTTATTGTCCCTGCCGAAATGGCTCATCTCACGAATACTACGAGTGTCCCAACCGGGTTCACTGCGGCTGGTCTTGCTCCTATTAACACACAGTGCACGCCCAATGTCACTCCAACACTACCACCCGGATACCGGGTGTTGAATGCTTATGTTCCAACACCTCCGCAAACCCCATCTAGTTCTCCAGGTGATGCTTCTTTTCCTGGGCACCCTATTCCCAGTTTTATTCCGACACTCCCTCAATTTATTTCTGGCAATTCTAATCCTAATGGAACTATCCCGTCCATTACACGAAACTTACAGATTCTTGTTGGTGGACAAGGTGGTACGATTCAATTTCCTCTTACTGGACACATTCCAATTACTAGACAACCTTCGATTGGAACACAACTTCCGGTTGAAACTCCGCCTACGATAGGGGGACCAACCCCACCTTTTGGACAAAATATACCTCCATCTTTGGCCCAGTATTGGAATCAGATGATACAAAATCCTCCTCAAATGACTGGGGGGCAGCAGTTTCCTGTCCCTACTATAGGCCAACCATATCCAGGTATACCCAATCCTATTTGGGTTATGAATACTAAAACTCATGTCCCCGCTCAAGGTTAAAATTTTATTGAGCTACCATCCTCTCCAATCACCACCGAATTTTCCTGGGTCTTCCCATTATGCGTAGACTACTTACGGTCCTACTGGTTTGCCGACAGGACTTCCACCTAAACTTCACCAGTACCCACAGGTGAATCGACAATTACCTTTTCTCGCTACTTTGGATTTGTCAGATTTGTCTAGGATTTTAAATGATCCTATTCGTCACTCTCCTCCATGGCTTTCTATTCCGACCAAGCTTCCATCGTACATTCCTAAATTTGATGGCAAAGTGGGAGAGGACCCAAACAATCACATTATGACTTTTCACCTATGGTGTTCATCCAACTCATTTATGGATGACTCTATTCGTTTACGTCTTTTTCAATGCACCCTTACCGGTTCTGCTGTGAAGTGGTATATCGAATTGCCACGAGGTTTCTTCTCTGATTTCAACACCCTAGCTATGGCTTTCCTTACACATTACCAGTTACCAATCCGTTATGATATAGGGACTGAGATTTTGACTTCCTTCAAACAGACTAAAGGCACTAATATATCGGATCATATCCATGAGTGCTGAAGGAGACGCCGTCTCATTAAACTTGAGCTCCTGGATCAGTTATTGGCAGAATGGTTTACAAAATCCTTTGTGAACGAAATTGGTAAGGACATTCCATGGGTGGCGTTGTCATGGAAGAGTAGGCTATAATTCGTGCTCAGTATCTTGATCTCGTTTACTCACAAACGGGAACACTTTACGATTTGCTACCTGAATTACCTCGTCCTCATTCTTCCAGCACTTCAACTGCTCCAGCTACCTCACATACAACTGATGGTGTGATTGGTACTACCCAAGCCCAATCACATTCTGTTTCAAGCACAAACCCTAAATCTTCTTCTTCTAATGTTCAAAATTCTCCATCTCCTACCACTCCTGCCAGCAAAACTTCTTAGGTAAACGTTGTTCAATCTACCCCAGCCGGTAAAAACAAATCTAAAAAGGGGAGAGGTAAGAATAAGGAGGGAAAAAATAATAATCAAATAGAGCAAACTAAAACTACTCCTATTGAGGATTGGGATAAGCGCAAACCTCGCTACCCTTGCCTTATCTGTGGTGATGATCACTACACGAACGATTGTCCATGACGTGCCAAGGTTACTAAGTTCCTTCAACGAGCTCCAAAACCACCTATACTGGCTGTCTTGTCCCAACCCTTCCCGTCTCAAAAACAGGCTCAGTTGGTCATTCACGATCAACCCTCCTCTTCTACGACATCATATGTTTTGATGTGTACTGGTGATTCTAAGCAGAACAATGTTGCACTCACAACTAGAGCCAAAGATTATACTCCATCTAAGGAGAAGGTTGATGATTTACCTCCTTCTTTGGTACAACCTTCTCCCGTAACTCCACCTCTTAATGGTCCTCTTCATCTCAAAAGACCGAGCCTCAATACAGTTCTACGACCCCCCCAAAGGGTGTTGTACGAAAATCGAATTTCAATCCTCATGTTCGTGCGGCCCAGAACTACAACATTGTTGAAGAGTTGGCCCAGGCACCTTCAACGGTGTCATCCCTTGAAGTCCTTCAGTCTTTTCCTGCACAACGAAAGGCACTGTTGAAAGCTATAGGTGGAATTGACCGAATAGATACGAATTTAATAGTCTTTGACTTGGAAGATCACATTCCAGGTTTACCCCCTTAACTCGCGTTTCAAATCCAAGTGGTCGTCTCCGACAAAAATATTTTCTGAACTGTTATCGACGAGGGTGCCTCGACTTGTGTTATGTCTCTTGCTTGTTGGAAATCCATTGGCTCTCCTCCTTTGAATGAATCCCAGAACACACTTAAAGCCTTCAATGGCTCTGGTTTTAACCCTTACGGTGTTCTTCCTTCATTGCCCATCACGTTAGAAGGTAATACGGTCCAAGTTGAAGTGGAAGTCTTTGACGCTCCCCTTGATTATAATCTTCTACTTGGCCGCAGCTGGATCGATTCCATGCGCGTCGTTGTGTCAAAACTTTTCCATGTAGTACGTTTCCCTCATCAAGGAAAGGTTGTTACAGTTGACCAACTTGCCTTCTTCAATTCTGATACTCATACTGGAAATGTACCATTTATAGATAAAACCCCATGGGGTTATGAGAATGTGGTGTAGGCCTTTTAAAGGAATCCTCATTAATGAGTACTTTCCCCATTCCACCGCCCGATGTTCCACGCCCATCTGTTGCTTCTATTGATATGATCTCCACCATGCCTCACAAACTTCCTACGTCTCACGACCCTTGGATTGTCCCTGAACCTGGAGATCATCTTTGTTTCGGCGATGCAATGTCGTTAAGTCCGGTCGAATCCGCCTATCAGGCCATTCACTCGGCAATAGCTTCTACCCCCTCTCTTGATGAGTTGTCTCCCGATCCTTTTCGTGTTATTTTTTGCACTGACGAGATGATCATGTTCGCCATAGAGGACACCCCTTGGGACGATGGGAATCATTGTTCTATCCTCTTTCTCGAATAACACACTCTTGAGAACTACCAACGGATTTCGACTCTGTCGATTGTTGTTGTCATCTCGACGATTCTCGCGATTACACACGATGTGTTTGCTGAAGGGAACTTAAGTAATATCTCGCCCACGATTCCCATTGACATATCCATAAAACCTGGGATTGTCGAAAATGTCCATATTGGAGCTTCGTGTTCTTTCGATGAAATCGTCACCTATACATCTCTATTCAAAGAATTTCGTGACATCTTCGCCTGGAGCTACAAAGAGATGCCAGGTATCGACCCTACAATTGTTGTACATGAGATAAAGACATACCCCGACGCTAAACCCGTTCGACAACGCCTTTTTCCAGTTCACCCACGTAAAGTAGCTGCTATCAAGCTCGAAGTTGAGAAACTTCTAAAAGTCGGCTTTATTTATCTGGTGGCTCTTACAGAATGGGTTTCCAATCCTGTCCCGATTGACAACAAAGGCGGCAGTATTCGTGTATGTGTTGATTATAGGGATATTAACAAAGCTTGTCCCAAGGACAACTTTCCTACCCCCTTCGTCGATCAGATTGTCGATGACTGCACCAGAAGTGAAATCTTCTCCCTCATGGATGGTTTCTCCAGATATAATCAAATTAACATTGCCCTTAAGGATCAAAATAAGACTGCTTTTATTTTTCCTTGGGGTACTTTTTCCTATCGGAAACTCCCTTTCGGTCTTAAGAATGCGGGCACAACGTTTCAACATGCTATGTCTTATGCTTTTCATGATATAAAGCATATCGTTCAACCCTATTTGGACGATTTACCCTCTCATTCTTTGCACAGAGTCGATCACCCTACCCACCTCTGAGCTATTTTCGTTCGCTGTCGATTCTATCGTATACGTTTAAATCCTCATAAGTGCGTTTTTTACGTAGAATCCGGCCGCCTTCTAGGTTTTATCGTTTCGCGTCAAGGGATCCGGGTGGATCCTATTAAGGTTGAGGTGATTCTTAATCTCCCTCCTCCTTCTACACTGCGCCAGTTGAAAAGTTTGTAGTGGAAAGCAAACTTTATTCGTCATTTTATACCTAACTACACCAAGATTACTCATGGTTTTACGCGACTACTAAAGAAAGATTCAGAGTCCGTCTGGGATACCATTGCCAACAATGCTTTTGAAGCTTTGAAGTTGTCCCTCACGCGAGCTTCGCTTCTCTTTCCTCCCGATTACAGTCACGATTATTTCCTCTATCTTGCTGCCTCAGAGTACACTATTGGCATGGTTCTCGTCCAAGAGGATGATGCGCATGAAAAACATGTTGTTTATTACTTGAGTCAAAGTCTCACACCCACTGAAATCCAGTATCAACATGTCAAAAAACTGGCCTTGGCTGTTGTTCAAGTCGTCCAACGCTTTCGTCATTATATCCTCTCACGCAAGACTATGGTGATTTCTCATTGTAACCCTATGCAACATATTTTGACACGTCAATTGCTAGGGGGAAAATACTCCAAATGGATTGTGATACTCCAGGAGTTTGAATTGGAATTCAATCGCTCCAAGTCTAAGAAATCTTTAGTTTTTGCTGAGTTGATATGCGATTTTCCTCATTCTGCAACAGAAAATGTAGCAGCTGATTCATTACCCGATGAATCTCTTTTCCTTATTAGTACTGATGATCTTTAGTATGGGGATATCATTATATATCTCCAAACCTAGACTTTCCAGCCTGCTTTTTCTAGTACTGAATGATGTTGCATACGCTATCAAGCTTGTCAATACATTATCCTCGGGGATACTCTTTACCGTCGGGGAATTGACTCTATTTTTCGATGTTGTCTAACGTTCGACGAAGCTGAGAAAGCTCTGAATGACTGTCATTATGGAGCATGTGGTGGTCATATGTCTGGGTATGCTACTGCCCAGAAGATCTTATGCGTAGGGTATTTTTGGCCTTCTTTGTTTAACGACTGCATTACCACCATTCAGAAATGCCATGCCTGCCAGATCTACAATCAAAAAATTCGGTCACATCCTGCTCCTCTTCATCTTGTGGTCTCATTTGGTCCTTTTGTGAAATGGGGCATCGATTTCATGACATGTCACCCTCACTCGGCTGGGTGGCATGGTTACATCATTGTAGCCATTGATTACTTTACGAAATGGGCCGAGGCGATGCCAACATTCGACAATACTGGAAAGACTGCAGCCTTGTTTCTTTTTAATCACGTCATAGCTTGGTTTTGTGTTCCCCAAGCTATCGTCACTGATCACGGTAGCCACTTTAGAAATTTTATGATGTCTAAACTCAACGCCTTGTTATCCACAAGCTAACGACCAGGTCGAAGCAATCAACAAAGTTTTCATAACTATGCTTCGACGGATCATAGGAATTCATAAAACAAGTTGGCACACAATGTTGTTTTCGACATTGTGGGCGTACCGGACATCTGTCAAGTCTGCTACTGGGTTTATGCCTTTTCGGTTGGTCTATGGTGTGGAAGCCATTTTTCCATTAGAATGTGAGATACCCTCTTTGAAGCTAGCTATCGAACTCCTACCCAACACTTCTGCTGAAGAAGAACGTCTATTGTATCTAATGCGATTAGACGAAACTTGACATCATGCCACTCTAGTAATAGAAGCCCAGAAAAAACGTGTCAAGGCCCAATACGACAAGCATGTCAAGCCTCACGTTTTCTTCGAAGGTGATCTTGTTCTTCTCTATGAACAGGATCGAGATGTGTTAGGATCTGGGAAATTCGAACCCATGTGGTGAGGTCATTTTATTATTCGCCGAGTTTTGGAAAAAGGATCATATGAGCTGGTAGATTACGATGGTATCCCTTTGAGTGTTTTTTATTGTTTTTTATGGTTTTTATATAAAAAACCTCGAGCATGGTCTTTGTCCATTATTGCGCTCGTAAATACATGAGAAAGCGATCGAGCATACTTTTATCACTTTTTCGGGCTCAACAAGGTTATACGAAAAAGGAACCCCCCTAGAGTCCTCTTTAAGCTCTTTTCAGACTCTCTAAACATGAAAAGATCGTTGAGCGACCTTGCTATTTTCACGCTCGATAAAGTATTTGAAGTAAGCATCTGGTGAGCGATAATTTATCTCTTTTTAGGTCTCATCTAGGCTATTTTACGAAAAAGGAACTGAGAGAGTTCTCTTTTAAGTGTTTTTCCAAACTCTATAATCTTGAAAAACCTTCGAGTTTTCTATCGCTAGATTCGTTAAACAAACATTGACAGACCCATGATGGGACCGAGCCACTCTTTCTTAGGGTCTGTTAAACATATTCCGAGGGACTCATCCGAAGGATGAGATTACATCAACAAGCATATGTTATCTTCCTCAAGCTTGCGTAAAAATAAAGAGGTACTCGCCAGAAATGGTGGGGGAAAATTTGGGAAAGGGATATGTTTTCATTTTCGTATTGACTGGCAGTAAGTGTCGCTCTTGAATATGACACCCCTTATTCGTCATTTGAATCCGGTTTGGGAAATTCATTTGTCTCTCATTCGATTGATTACAAGGTCATTCCCTGTGTCGTCTTTGAGTCAATGCTGCCAAATCATTAGTCGTGTCGTTCATATGTTCAAGAGAAGTCCATCTGAAACCTATATTGAGTCGGCCATCTACAATTATCCATTCTTTCCATGTCAGCCTTCCCTGTATCCAGTCTGATTCACATCATACTCTGTTTCACCTTCAAAATCTGTTACTCATTTCATGTCATTGATGTGGGATACATCAAGGCCCTCCTGTGACGAGTTTTGTTCCATCGACTTCAGCTCATTATCTGGAATCAAGACTTAGAAATTATTTAGTACCTTGGAGCTTGCATGCCTCAATGGAAAGTTTCCTCGCTTTCGACAGTGGGTTTACATCATTGACCCCTGATCAAAAGATTCCATCGAATGTTCGACTTCAACTCATTTATTCACACTCGATGGATTGTACTATGGTACCTTGGGAGTCATTGACATCAATGGTGATTTCCCTCGTACTTTTTAACGGTTTCATCAATGACCGGTAATCAAGTGGTTTCTACCATGTTCGACTTTAACACATGTAATCACATGGTTATATTCGTACTATGGGCGACGAAATTGGAGACCCTGGATATCATCTTTGCAATCCAGGTTGCGATGGAGTATGTATAATTTGCGAGACATAGATCCACTCTGTATGTCTCGTGGATATGTCATCTTGATTTGAAGTTTCTCGTATAGATCCACAGTGTATTCCGATGGCTATGCTATATTTTGATGGCATGGATCCATAGTGTATGATTGGTGGCCATGACCCATGTCTATAATGTCATCAGTCTGTGATCTGAGTATGAGAATTTCTACCTCATAATTGATATATATGATATTCTGAAGATGCTTGGTTGTTCGCAAGTTTCTGATTAGATGTGCTCCTAGTTATCGAGACACACATGTAGCTTATAAAGTCTATCGGTTTTCACTGGTTCCATCCTCATACTTTGGGGGGAATTCTATTACCCATGATTTTGGTCATCATGATGATGTATTGATGATGGTGTACTCACGCTCTTCATAAGAACTTTCTCCTGAGAAAATTTACTTTCTTCTCTTTCCAGAAATATCATTTTTGAAGGAGGTTCGTAGGCTGCTAGTATATTTGCCTACGAGAATGCATGATTCTCGCAGGCTACCTTAATCCAGGGTGAGAGAAGTTTGCACTGTGTTGAACTGCTAGGGTGCGAACTCTTTCTAAAGCAAGGAAAAAGATGAATTCTCGATGATTCTAGAAGGGAATCTTCTAGAAGGATGAGATGGTATTCGAATGGTTATCCTAGTACTGGATTCCTTGATATTTTGGGATCATTCTTATCCAAGTAACTAATTCATTTTCTCCTATATATTGAAGGAATTCTCATGGAAAAGGTTAAGCAAGGTTAAGCAAGATTCATTGGAGAATTAGTGAATGAATTGTGTGAAGGACTGAAGCTACAACAGCTTGGAGACTCCAACAAGTTTATCCAAAGGGGTTCATCTTCTTCATACAAGTGACCAAGTGTGTGTGTCAGAGCCAAGGGCCATCGAAAGGAAGTTTGCGACATCAAGGCTCGGGTTGTAATATTTACTTTCCATTATTATGATACAGTAATATGTCCCTTTCCCATAAATCTATTTCCACTTTATTGTATAATTCCTTGATCATATACATAGATTGACCGTTGAATAGATTGTGCTTTATTCACTTTGGTTGGTTTGTGTTGTCATGGTCTTGACTGCACGAGAGCACTGGAGCGAAGCGGGAGCAACAAGGACCATAGGAAGCGATAATAAGGTATGTTATTTGTTCTTGCCTCCTATTTAATTCAATGATCAAAATCTAGGGAAAGAGTCATGTTCTATCTTTCTTTGTTCTAGATCCAGGTGGATCTAGGGAGATCGGTTAGTGTCCGCACCTACGGATTTATCCAATAACACATACCTTGTTTAATTCTAGCTTATTATAGAGAGCAAACTTGTCGAGCATGCCCCGCACATAATAGTTTTTTGTGGATCTTAAAATGGTACACAAAATACAACAAATTGTACTGTAACAAATACATTTGTTCGTACTAAATTTGGATCTCTTATGAAGAATTTATGACATTTTTACCTGAAATACTTGTTTTAGACTAGTTTCAGGACTAGCCACAAACCCTATTTACCACGTAGTGTAACTCCAAAAATACAACGACCCACAAGCTTAAAGTTTTATCACAGGTAATTGAATATTTTTACTCAATGACCTACATCTTTTCTGGTCGTATTCATACTAGAAATAAATATATTGTGAAAATTGTGTAACAACCTCACTATTACGGCCACGGGCGAAGCCAAGTTTTTTGTTTTTGTTTTTAAGAATTAAGGGGAAAACAGGAAATGAAGACACAATTTTGACCACACCATAGATGAAAAACATAATCATGCAACCCAGGCAACATGAAACTATGACACCATGCACAGGCACAAGGGAAACCAGGAAAAACAAACATAGAATAACGAGAGGTAACGACTAACCACCCGACGAAACAAGACACACCTACAAGCTAAGGGACCACTTCTCCTTCCCAGCATAACAATGTTGTCGAACAATACTATAACCTCAAGTCACACCAACCAACGCATGCGCCCAAGTAAACATACAATGCTCAGCCACACTCACATGGTAGGCACCGACAAGGGTTCCATTCTAACGAAGAACGTCAAGTTACAATTAGACAATAATGAGTCTACTAAATAAACATTAATACAATTAATTTTGCAAATCTAAGTGGTCAATGCCAAAACCATAATTATATATGCCCTCTATCCTTAATTAAAATTCAATCTAGCGAGTCTAAAATTTGCAATCCATTCCATACTTACCAATCAATTTTAATATTTAACACAACTTAAATGGTCAAGACTATGTTAATCCAAATTCTCCTTCCAACTAGACATTAACTTAAATAACAACATTTGCAATCTTAAAGTAGAATGATTCCATTTAAACACTTATGAGAAATTAATCTTAGCATGTAGACTACTATATCGACCAAACTAGCAATACTAGTTGTCATTAATATTGAGAAGGAAACTGCCAACTATTAACGTCGTTTTAGGAATCTAACAAGGCAACAACATCGCAGTTACATGACAATTATTATAGAAAAATAAGGCAATTGAGGTAACAATTAACATGATAGTTAATTCAACAATAACAAGGCGATTTACATAAATTTTATCATAATGAGTAATATAGCAATGACAATGCGATTAATGTTATAGTTAACATAACCATTAGTAAAGCAATAACAAGGCAATTAATGTAATAGTAACAATCAATATAACAGTAACAAGGAAATTAATATAACCATAACAAAACAATTAATATATCATTAAGAAGGAGTCTGTTGTCCATTAACTCACTATAGAAAATTATCCTGGGAATTATGGCAATGATGTAGCATTTAATATTGCAATTAACATGGAAATTAACAATAAAACGCAGGAAAAATTTAAGGCAAAATGGTGTCCAATCCAACAATTGCATTCAACCATTTAAAGGGGCAAAAACGTGGTCATAGCAGCAACAAAACGCAGTCACAGTTAATGGAGAATCGTTGTGCCATACCTTAGCAAGCACATGTTACCATTTAATGGCAATTCATGGGCATTTAACAGAAACTCAGTCCATCGTTTGAAAGACAAAACGTGGGGATTTAAAACGACAATCTCAGTTTCATTTGAAAGAAAAAACGTAGGCATTTAAAACAACAAACTTAGTCTTCTTTGAAAGAAAAAATGTGCGCATTTAAAACAACAAACTCAATCTCATCTGAAAGAAAAAACATGGGCAATTAAAACAACAAACTCAGTCTCATTTGAAGGTAAAACCATGGGCATTTACAACAACAAACTCAGTCTCATTTGAAAGAAAAAATGTGGGCAATTTTAAACGACAATCTCTGTCTCATTTGAAAGCAAAAACGTTGTCATTTAAAATGACAATCTCTGTCTCATTTGAAAGAAAAAACGTGGGCATTTTAAACGGCAATCTATGGCAACTTTTAAAAGAAAAAATGTTTTTCCATTTCCAATATACCAATACAAAATGCAGGCATGAATCAATTCATTTTTCCATTGCCCGAATACCAGCAAAAAATGCAGACATGAATCAATTTTTTTTTCCATTGCCAGAATACCAATACAAAATGCAGACATGAATCAATTCATTTTTCCAATGCCAGAATACCAATATAAAATGTAGAAATGAATCAATCCATGTTTCCATTACCAAAATACCAACACAAAAATGCAGACAACAGTAAGAGAACTGAAAGGATCCAATCATCCAAGGAAAACAACGGAGGTAGACAACTAATAGATTTGTCCTTCACTCATCATCCTCACATAGAAAAGCATGGCGTTGAGATCCATAGGTCTATTAACACCGAAGCGACGACCATAGATAAGACTCCTGGTTGACTCCCCAGGCGAGGACTGATGAGCTAGGGACGAAGGGAAAACAACCATAATGGTCACAATCAATACACCACAGGGTGGTCAAGACATGCAAGAAAACAAAGGACATGGGAGTCAATCAATCATTGAGCTAGGCTATAAAATTTCAGTCAACAATCTAGACAATCAGTATACTTACCCAATTAAACAAGCAGATCCCAAGCATAAATCCTACAACAATCTACAATATAAATGAATAAAGTGTACCATTGCCTGATCGTCCGCTCTAGGTTGAAGTCCCGCACGCTCTGTGCAACTTTTGCTTTCCGACTGACGAGACTTCACCGGTACCTCCTAGCCAATGCTAGGGGTATTCTTCTTCCCTCTTATTCCCCCAAGCCGCAAAGGGGCCACACACGCTAACCAGAGAATTAGCTAGCTCCCAGCTCACCTCGCAAGGCCAAGATACCACTCCTCACCAAGTTGGGCATCCCAACTCCCACAAGCTAAGTCAGTCAAGTAGAGATTTGTGTAGTGTAACGTTAGGCAAAACATAAGAACCCCTCCATCCTTCTCCTCCCTCCATTATATAGAATTTTGAACCCCTTTACCTTCCCAAAATCCCATTTAAATTAATGTTTAAAAATTAATTCCTAAAAATTCATCCCCATACAAGTGTCACCCATCCCCTTCATTCCTCCATAAATTAATTTCTTTAATTAATTAATTACCCTTATTTCCCTCACCCACCCAGAGTCACTCCTAGATTCGCTCCTAGGTGTCCCCAAATTCTCTTATAGCTTTTAATGACTTTACCCACTATTAATTTGCTAGTTTAGTTTAAAATTAGAAAGTTCTTAAATGGTAGACACCTTACTAAGTTTGACTTTATGATTTTTCCTTTGTGTTTCCCTTTTCTTTTTATGTTTCCCTATTTTTCCTAGTTTCCTAATTATTTTCGATTTCCTCTTTCCCCTTTTTATTTAAAACTCAAAATGGTAGGTGTGGAAGTTACCTTTTTCCCTTCCCCCCCCCCCTTTTTAAACAAAACAAAACAATTATTTATTTTGATTTTATTTTTATAAATAATGTCGCCCACGAAATTTAAAGTCTATATCTAAATTATACTAGTGGGAAAATTTTCTCTATCCTTTTAACAAATGTATATATATATATATATATATATATATAT
>JZKD02S1644032.1:390189-409943 GCA_000966675.3 Picea glauca
CAAACAATTAGTTGGTAAACAATACTTAATAGGTGAAATACATCTCATCTAGGATCATATCATAACAATGGTTTAAAAAATGTGGGATTGTTTTAAGTTGGTTGGAGAAAATAACATTTTGTTTAATAAAGCTCATAATGTCATACAACAGGTTTTCCAAGAATTATGACATACGACAAATAACAACCAAAATTATAAAATCTCTTAATTTTATATCAAAGGAGGAGTTAAATAATAAAGGAATTAAAGATAGAAATTCAATGGTAATGGAGACAAAAAAAGTTTTTTCTAAACAAAGTTTGATCCATCATGCCCAAAATAAATGCATTGTGGTCAAAAGGAATGTTGAATTTTTCTCCAATAAGTTTGATAAGTTAATATAGATGGGTTTACCTACTTTCTAGAGTAAAAAAGGAGGAATTTTAACATTTGAAAATTATAGATAGATTTTGTTCAAAGTCAAAGAGAAAGTGATGAAAATTTTGATGAAATGAATGGAGTTATAAGAGGTCAAACAATAGTGGACAAGTTAATAGATTATTTTTATTCTCTATGGTAGATTAAACATTTATTTTTGACAATTCTGACATAAGACAAAAATGTTGAGTTAGATATTGCATATAGGAAAATGGTGGCATACAAGTATACTTGAAATAATGATTGGGAAGCTCTAGTTCAGTTAATATATGAATGAGTCATCAAAAAAACAAGAGAAAATCTAGGAGATATTATGGTTGAAATCCATATTTGAATGTACCCAATGCCATTTTTGTAAATCCAAATCAATTGTTGTAATATTGAAAGATAAAAAATAGCTCCTAATAACCAATTTTGGTTATATTAATTTTGGTATAAAAGAAGAAAAACTCGATGTAAAAAGTGTCTTGGATGGTGGAAAGAGGACTGACAAAATTTTAATGAAAATTATTCTCAAACCCTGAGAGATTCATAATTTCAGGAGTTTTAGGTTGTGTTCCCAATTTTGATGTCTTTTGTTTCATAATATTTCTTTCAATATTGTATATTATTTTATAAGCGTAGTAAAATTGGTACGACCTTAACTGCTACAAATTTAAGAAGAAATTATTAAATATTACAAATTTCCTAAATAATATTGTAAATATTTTGGACCTATATCTTTTTCATCAATTAAGTGAGAAGTAATGAATTATTCATTTCTTTTCATTTACTATTTTTCTTATATTAGATACATTTGTATGTTTCTTCTATTAAGATAGAAATAGTATTTATTCAGACAAAATGCATTTTTCTATCTTAATTTTTTATCGTATATTATTTTCATCACTCTTTAAATTACAAATTGTCTAAAATATAGAAATTGTTCCTCTCAATTTCTAATCATCTTTTTAATTAGGTTTTAAAGGTTGATATTCCACATGAAAGGATAAAAAAATATGTTATAAGACAGGTTAAAGAAAATTAAAACTTAAAATTAAAAAAAAAATGAAAATGGATGCATTGGCATAGTTTCCTAGCTAGAAACATATCAAGTGTTACAACAGACCCAAAAAAAATCCATTTGATGCCTCAAAATGGATTTGGAAGGTTTCAAAGCCCAATTTTCCAAACTAGGACCTACCATTAAAATGGCCTCGCAAGATGATACATCCAATTTTTTTCACTCTGAAAGAATCAAGATAGATGAAAATAATATTATGATTCAATAAAGAACATACATGTAACATCCCGCTCTGGTGCACTAAGAAAACTTATCCTTGAGGACACTTGGTCACAAGTGATATGGAATTTTATGATGTTAAAACATTTATCCTTGATTATGATGCGTTATGATAGATGACATGATGTTTTACTGCTTTGACGTAGATAGGTGTTATTGACTCAGTTTTATTGAGTGTGCAGGGTTTTGGACCCTGAGGATGCAGAGGCATCGGTGGAACCCCTTGGACTCTGGATTGAGTCGGGGAGTGTGCTATTTGGGTTGATTTATTTATTGTGATATTTCATTGATTTGATGATATGATGTTGACATGTTCTGACATGATTGTTGATGATGTAGGTTGACGATAGCTTGTCGACCAGACTCACATACGGAGTAAAGGGGTCACACACGATTTCCAGAGAGGTTGAGGGAGAGGTGTGGACAACAACCCTACCACAGCCTACTAGCACTCCCGTCGTGGCTCGAACTGTAGGTTAACGATTACCTAGTTCGAGAGGAATCCACGATGTCGTGAGGGAAGACTGCGACAGTTGCTCACGATGATTCTAAGGGGCGCTCAATAAGGCGGGGGCCTTATTCCTTAAAGACCTTAGTCTCCCACAAGTTCACCTAGCGGAGTGTTGACTCCAAGGGTTATAGATGTCTACCAATCAGTCAAGTGGGCGAGTGGCACCCTTGGAGCACGTGGTGCATCCTGAAGGGCACGTTGCGCGAAAGAAACATAAGTTAGCGAGTGGCACCCTTGGAGCATGTGGTGCATCTTGAAGGGCATTTCGGGCAAGAGAAACAACTGGGGCGAGTGGCACCCTTGGAGCACGTGGTGCATCCTGAAGGGCACGTCGCATTGATGTTGAGGAAGGAACAAACCTAGATGGCCCTAAGACAATTAACACCCTAAGAAATTCTTAAAACGACTTCCCTAAATAATTTTCGACCAGTTCAGAATCTAAACCTAAGTCTAAAACTTCTCTAGGGTAAAATTTTGTTAATCCTTAAGAAAAATACCCTATAAAAATAAAAATAAAGATATAAACTAAAACCCGCTTAAGTAATAGTTTTAGTCTTCTTAAATTTAGAGGGTAAAATGAAGAGAGGAATAATTTAATTAAAATCCATGGTTTTAAATTGCAAAGAGGAATTAAATTATTTAACTTGGGGAAGTATAAAAAGATTTAAATTAATAATAAAGGGAAAAGAGAAAATAGCGCAACTGTCATTTTGGCTCTAATAAAAAGGGGAAAGATGAGAATAATAAGAATTAGGAAACTAAGTAATGGAGGAAACATAATTAAGGAAAGTTGGGAACTTATGGTAAAAATCGAGGTCAACATAGTAAGGAATCTGCAATTAAGAACCTTCTAATTTTAGCTAATTTAGCAACTTCATTTTTAGGGAAATTATTTAAAACATATAAGGGGATCTAGGAACACCTAGGAGGAAATTTAGGAGCAAATCTAGGTGGGGTGAGGGAAATGAGTAATTTAATAATTTAAAGAAAACAATTATTTGAGGAAAGAGGGGGATGGACGACACTTGTGCGAAGGAGAATATTTAGAATATTTTTATGAAAACTTAATTAAAATGTGATTTAGGGAAAGTTGGAGGTTGGAAAAAATCTATAAAAGAAAGGGAATATGAGGAAGAAGGGGATCGACTGTTAGCATAACTTTACGCTGCTCGAATTGTGACTTGACTGATTACTCGTGGAGAGTTGGGATTTCTCAGCTCAGATAGGAGTGGTAGCTCAGCCTTGTGGGGCAAGCTGGGAAGCTAGACATACCATCTGGATAGTGTATGGCCCCCTTGCAGCTCGGGGGGGTGTGGGGGAAGTAGAGTACCCCTAGCGATTGGATGGGAGGTATCGGTGAGGTCTCGACGGTCAGCAAGCAGGAGCAAGACGGAGCGCGCGGATGACACTCGAACACGGCGTTGAGGCAACGGTATGATTTTTTTTAAATTTGTAGAAATGTATGCATTATGACTCATGATGGGAATGGATCATCAGTTGTGAATGGACTAAATGGATGTTTTTAGTTGTTTACTCAATGATTATAGTCGTATCTGTTGTTCTATTCTTAAGGTTCTTATGTGATAAGCATTGTGGTTGAAATCATGTACAAATTTATATTCTATGGGTTTTTGGGGGATAAATTACAACTAATAGGTATTGAGAAACCTCAGAAAATGAAATTGTTACTGATTTTAAATGCCTCTATAAATAAAAAAAATCCCCTGTTTTAATAGATAAAAAGAAAAAAAAAAAAAAAACAAATGGTATCGTTCTGCCCCTTTTCTGAGTTAACCATGTAAATGTCATGTATTTTGTTTCTCTGTGCTAGCTCAGGATTGGTTTTCTGTCATGTAAATTTTTTCCTTTTTCCTCTGCCATGCTTGATTCTTATAATGGAAGTCACTTTCTGAATTGTTCCCTGAAGTTATCGCCGGAAATGTTTGCTAATTTACTCGTCTGAAATGCACGTTAGGTTAAACATTTCGTGTCTAAAACGTATTAAGGGTTCGATCTGTCTGTACTGCATTTACGCTTAGAGAGTATGCCACACAAATTTTTATAAACGAAATTTTATGTTGGAGGAATGCAAGAAATTTTTAAGCAATGAATCTGATGTTTAGAATTTAGTAATAGATGGTAGGAAATTTTTTCTTTATGATAGATTGTTTGGTTCCTTGAAGACATGCTTACCTGGACATCCACTGCACTGACTTCATTTCCTTTCGCCCCTGTTACTGGTGTGATTCCCACCCATTTTCACCCTAGCGAACCGTGTCGTGACCTAGAGTTTTCTTCTCAGCAGCAGTGTTAAAATCTTGCAGAGTCTTCGCCTCTGCATATGGTGATGTGTTGCATTATGTAGACGCTGGAATCACCATCCCTAGGTGAACTATAAACCGACTTCCTGAGACTACCCTTGCCAGTCAACACGTTTATCCAGGGGCATTTTCGTAGGTGTGTAGTTTCCCCGTTGTCAGCTCTTTCACAACCACCATCTATTGGGTAACAACAACCTTCACTCTCCACAGTCCAAATAGAGTTGCACCCGATGGTTGGGTTACGTCAATGGATCTTCTTTTGAAGCACGCAGATCCCACAATGTTAAATCCTGGTTGAGGCGCACAGACCCTTGGTATTCTTCCTGGAACACGCCTTGGGCTTTTGGTAGCAACCTGCATGGTAATTGTTATGGGAATCAGTTAATGGCAGTAAGACTTAATTACGACAGACTGTTGATTGATAGATTTCATAGCATCTCTTTGGCTAGACCTGTGTGTTGATCGTTGTTCCTCGGTGCCTCTAGTGAGCCTTAAAGAATGTTGGGGGCACTAATCCATGCTTTTACACCTAATCAGGGTCAGTTGCTAAACGCCAAGATCGATGCCTGAGTGACCGACCTGTCCTTCAATTTCTAGAATATGGATTTTTCCCTTTTAACAGTATATTATCACCTTAGACAACCCATGGATGTATCTTTATTTTTCTTTTAATAGCATGTTATCTCTAAAATTTAATGCGGTTGAACATCCATAGGAGAAGTAGGTTGTAGGTCACAGCCTTAGGAATGGCCAAGATAACCCACCTTCACCGGGCACTAATGACATAAGCTGGTTGAGCATTGATAATTTTCAGAAACGAAAGCTTTTGTATTAAGCCATTCTAATGCTTGCCAAAATTTCATGCGATGGCTAGCTTGTTTTGCCTTTAATAATGTATTATGTTTTGTGCGGTTAACGTTTATGTCAGAATAAACTATTTAATATATCAATTGCCAGGATGAAAACGTTCATCTTCTTATATCAATTGCCAGGATGCAAACATTCATCTTCTTGGTACATGGTTTTTTGATCTCTTAAAACAATAGAGTAACTAGGTCATAACAGAAGGCGATTCAAAATCTTGAGTTCAACCTTTGGTAGAAGCCTTTTCTGATCTAAAATATCTTATAGGGAATCTTTCGTTTTCAGCCCTTCTATTCGAAGCATTTGTATTCGAGGTTTTGAATTTAGTCTATGATTTAAGATGACCATTTTTAGAAGCTCGAGGATTCGAGGTAATGAACAATAAAATAAATTTTGCTGATTTGTTTAAGTAATTTTCACTAATTCTATGATAGGAAGGGAACAACTATGAAATAAGGCTCTATAAATTAAATTAATATAAAGGAATCTTAATATAAAACTTTTGGCAAATATTTTTCCTTAAATGACAACTTTAAACTTAAAAATAATCAAAACTTTGCTTATCCACAAAAATACCCAACCTAAAATATACTTTCTTTCATTACTAGTATAACTCTACTTCCAATATTTGGTTTATCTTACTGAGCTAGAATGCAATTTTTTTATTATTATAATTTGATATTGAATGAATGCTTATGAAGAATATATCATTGTCATTATTTATCATTAGGATAATTTTTAATTTAGAGGATATCTCATAAGAAAAGAGAGTGGTTGTGTCATAATGATTTTTGGTTTAAGTAATGCTTATATATTTAGTTTCCATGATGGAGTTGGTCGTAAATAAGTTCAGGGTCGGGTTACCTTGTTAATATTGCAAGTGGTCAGATGTGTGAATACCTTGTTGTTAAGTAATGTGCTTGTATTCCCGTAGCCTAGATGGATGGATGATGATGATCGTACTTTTGTGCAATTAGACTTCTCGTCACAATTGAGTTTTAGATTTTAGACTTGTGTGCAATAAGATCTTATGTATTAATGAATGATGGATCCCAATAGTTTCTTGCATTATAAATTTATCAATGATTATTGGACTAACAACCCTTGCACCATGTAGATAAAATAAATGTTTCAATGCGCCATTAGATATTGTTGATGATGGATTGATTTAGAGCTATATTATTACTGCGTAGTTAATTAAAGTAGAGGTTGGTGGTTAACAGTAAGAAGTACTCTCACCCTTGGTTAAATGGAATGTGGTTGATAGAACAAACCTTAGTTAATCATTGATGTTGGTAGAATTAGCATTTTTAGTTTGGTATTGACGATGTCGGGCGGGATGTAGACACCTCCATGTAGCTTTAGTATATAAGGTTGTGTGTGTGATTATTTTCTGTGTAAGGAATCCAATGTCGTATCAAGAGTCTTGGGCCCTTTAAAGGTAGGGTTTCCACTCTTGCAACATGATGCAGGAGCATCTCTCCATGCCAATCAGTCAACCAAGTCAGCGCACACTCATTCATGTGCTGAAAAGGAGGCGCAGCCTCATTTTGAATTTGAATTCAATATAAATTAATGCCTTAGGCTGGTGAGCCATGAATGCCATGCCTTTGTGCAGGCTGTAGATAAGATGGGCCTTTATGGTAGATTGGCTGAGATCTAGATCCATACGCTGGACTAGACAGTCATTGATTGTAAATCAATAGGGTAGGTAAGTCCTGGAGGGAAGCGCTAAGAGCACCTCAGGTAAAAGAGATTTCATCTCTCATTTTTGTATAGGGAAGGTAGAGGAGAGAAGAGCTGAGGAGAGCTCAGGAACACCTTGTAAAATATACAGGCATTTGCCATTATTAATACAGAGCAGTTTTTCCTGCATTTTCTGTCATTATGTGCATGTCTATATGGGTGTTTTCTTTTATGTTGTAATTGTATGCTGTTATCATGCATTTGCAGGTAGTTGGTCTGATTTCAGGTTTGAGGGTCTTTGAGGGTTCATGCCATGAGGGCGTGACAAAGTGTTGAGACTCTGAATCCCAGTGCATGGTGGGGCACTTCTGAACTCGTGAGGAGTCAGACAAAGACGTGCTGAGAGCACAAGCCTTGAAGACGACAACTCATACAGAAGGAGGACTTTGAGGTTGCTGAACACCTCAATAGTCAAAGCAGTGTAGCTAAGACACTGTTGTAAACAGAACCTCTGAGAAGTTATGTAGAAACCCTACCAAGGGGGTATTGAGCGTGCACCGTGGAAAGAACTCTGCTGTGAGTTCAGAAAGACCAGAATTCTGTGAGGATTCTGATGGGCTCCGTCTGGAGGACGTCGAGCGAAGGGTGTAGGGGCTCAAGGGAAAATATAACTATAGGGTGTTCTGTAGCAGAGATACTCTGCTAGGAGAGCGTTGAGAGGATGCGCAGATAGCCGAGGAGAAAGGAACTCTTTGAGTTCTGAAGCTGAAGGAAGTAGAGTCCACTGAGGGACCTGTATTGGGTTGTTGAATACCCAGAAAGACTCAGCACAAAGGTTGCTTGAGTAGGGAGCCAGGAAGGCACTAATATTCTCCATCTGAGGGAGAAAAAAGATCAAATCCCCCCACAAGGGGTATGAGTGTTTATAAAAGCTCAGGACAAATAGCGTTTTGCGTACGAAGACTTTGCAGGAGTGCAGGAGCCAAAGAATCCCGTGAGGATTCAAAAGGGCAGAAGCTCTGGAAGGATAGCGTTTTCATACGCACAAGCGAGACTCAAGTTGAGGGTTCGCAGAGGAGAAGAAGCATCAAGAGTCCAGAAGGTCCAACCCTGGGAGAGTGATTGGACGTCGAGCACAAGTAGTGCGTGGGCACTTCCACTGAAGGAGCGGTTGAAATCTCTGTAGAGGTCGAAGCTACAGGATGGAAGCTCAGGAGGGATAGTTCCATCGTGGCAAAATCGTGGAACAAATCTAGGAGGAAGCTCGCACAGAAGAGAGCTTCAGAGTGGGGAAATTCCTCAAAGAGGAAAATCAACGGTCGAGATTCGCGGAGCAGAATCACGAAATCCCGAGGACCGTTCGATCATGGAAGAGTTATGCGGGAGTTAACCCGTAGGCGCAGGCGCGGAGAATTAAAGTCCATCGGACTTTGGAGTTTCGGCGTTCGGGGATTGGTGAGGTGAGAGTTCACATCTCGTGAAATCACGAGTCGCGATTCCCCGAATTGAGCAGAACCGTTGATCAGGGCAAGAACAGGTGGCGTGCGATCCCGAGAAGTCGGACTTCAGGGATTCGGCGTTCGGTGTTTCGGGGTTTTCGACCACAAAGTAACTTGCATCATGGATTCGCGATCTGCAAAGTCCGGAAGTGACGTGGCATCGTGGGGCCCCGAGAGTGAGTGGACCACAGGTGTCAGATTGTAAGCTACAACCGGAGGCATTGGTAGAGGGCATCAGATCGGAGTTCAGGGTTCGACGATTTGTGGAGCAAGTGAATCGCAACATCGCAATTGTCGATTTTCCGATAGGGAAATTCCCGAAATCCGAAAGCATTGACCTGTTGACTACCTGGGACCATTGATTTGATAGGACACGCGTCGAAGGATCAAGGACCATCGGCGTTTGGCGCATCGGGAAATCGGAGTCCCTAAGGACAAGGAATTCAGGACATTGAAAGTCCCGAAACCCTGAGAGTTAATCGAGGCCATCCATCAGAGAAGGGACGCGTGGAGGAGATCGTCACCATCGGAGAAAGGGTCATCAAGGAAAGTCAACCCATCGGTGGTTGGAGTCAATCGGGATATCGGGAATACTGGGAGCAAGTGATCTGGGCATGTTGAAACCCCGATGAGTGGGGTACAGCTGTCGGCACAGCAGCGACGGAGGGCGATGGTGTAGTGGAGGCCAGTTGTTAGAGATATGGAGCGCATCGGGGATCGGCATATCGGGGATTCCATGGTGGTAAAAACTTTGCATTGCAACTTGCGAACCCCGAAACCCCGATGGAGGGATAAGACTACGATCATATGAGGAATGGTCGCATGGACCAAAGGGCATAGCCAGAGGGACTAAGGCAAGGAAAGGAGCGGATCGCATATCGGGAAATAGAGATTGAGAAGTTCTCGATAGCGAGAACCGCGAAACCCCGAACCCCGATAGCGCATCGGGGATAACCACGGTTAAGTGCCTAAGTCCATGCGGATGAATGAGAAGGACCTGTGGATCGGGTATTTGCACAGTGATTCCCGAGAGGAATCAAAAGAGCCATTTGGGCTCAGCAAAAAGGGAATTTAAACAATCCTGAGAGAAGACGAGTTGGAGGTGTAGGAGCACACACACTCGTCTTGCCGTCAAGTGGTATCAGAGCCGGATTTCATTTGTATAGTGCAGGTGAAGGAAGACAGGGTTGCTGAGAACTCTGTGGGGACTTGCTTGCAGGTCATTAGCAGTTCGTAGATAGTCAGAGAGAGACTGTAGAATGAAGCTAGGCACTCAGGATTGCTGGAGTGACAGCAGCAGCTCTATCGAGAGAACAGATAGACACAGCAAAATGGCTACTGAAGACCATAGAAAGAAAAGCAAGGTAGAAAAGCTTGCAGAGGAAGAAAAAATGACTAGAGACCTCTATGAATTAAAAGCAGACATAGAGAAGATGGAACTGCGGATGCGGCAGGATAGGAGGAGAAGACAACTGCGTGAATTGCCAATGAAGATAGAAAAAGCGAAATGGCCAGTCAAGCAACTGATGGTCATAAGACAGCGTAGGCTGTTGAAGAGATGGCTGAGGTATGCTGAGAACCTCAGGGCCACAGAAGAAGACATGATTTTTTACTGTTGGCCAGAGACAGGAAAAAGTCTCGATGGCGATGATGATGATTGGAATAAATTGGAATCAGTCGATGGTTTCAAATACTGTCGGTTGGGTAGAAAAGAAGAAATTCCAGTTTGCCAGGAGGGCAACGAATTGGGATCAGTTGAGGATCTCAATGACTGTCATGAGGGCAGCCAGGGAATTTCAAATTCCCAGCTGGGCGATGAAAAGAGATCAGGTGAAGATCTTGAAGACTGCCAAGAGGGCAGCGGAAGCGTTCTAAGCTGCCTGGAGGGCAGAGATGAAAAATTGAGACTGTCTGAGAGTCTCTTGGACTCAAGGGAGAGTTCAATTCAGCAGAGGTTGCTGATGAAGATGGGATCGGTTGATCTCATGATCTTCCAGGGGAGCAGCGGTGACAACATCCCATATTGCCAAGTGGGCAAGGATGGATAGATGAATTTGGATCAGCTAGAGGAGCTGACAGAGCAGATGGGACTGCCTGATAGTCTCATAAATTCAGAGAAGAATTTAGATCAGCAAGTGCAGCTGACAGAGGTGAAGGAACATCAGGATGACATATTGATGATTGGGGGAATACAATTATTCCTACCATCTACCTAGGAGGAGGCAGAAAATTCTGTTGAAAATGCAGCAACAGTGGGGGAACAGTCACAGTTGATGATGACTGACAAAGAAGAAGAAGCAGAAAATGAAGAGAAGAATGAGTGTTCTGAGGAACAAGTCCACAAATTCAGTCAGCAAGCTGAGCAAGCTGCAGCATTTGAGCTGACAACAAAAGAAACAGAAGAGGGAAACGAGCATTCTGAGGAGTGGCTCGACATATTCAGCATTGTAGCTGAAAAGACTGCAACAGGGGAGTTTGCAGCAAAAGGTGAAGAGAATGAGCATTTCAAGGAATGTCTCAATGAATTCAGCCAGGAAGCTGAGAGAGCTGCAGCACTGAAGCTGACAGCCAAAGAAGCCAAAAAGGAAGATGGGCATTCTGAGGAATGGCTCAGCATTTTCAGCCATGAAGTTGAAAAAAATGCAACAGAGGAGGTTGCAGAAGTAGAAGAAGAAGACACAGACAACATATGTCTTGCTGAGATGTGGGAGCAGATTGAAGCCCTAGAGGATAGGGTGAAAGTGCAAGGTAGGCACATCCAACAGGTAAGGTTGGAAACGAATAAGGAAGGCGTGGGGGATCATGATGATCTTCCCAATGGCCCAGAATTTTTGCAGCTGTGGAGACTGCAACAGAAAAACCAGCCACTGGAGCAGCTGGATGAAGTGATCAAGGAGATCATGGAGCTGATGTTGAGGTCAGCGCAGACTACCCGCGAGGAGAGGCTGGGCAGAAGAGCAGCAGCAGCAGCGCAGCGGAAGCAGCAGCAGCATAATGGAGCAGGTGAAAAGCTCCAAAGACTTGTCTGGGACCCAGGTGGACTCCAACAAGCTACAGGGGAAGCTCATGAGAAGGAGCTCATGATTTTTGCAGCTGTGGAGTATGATGCAGGAGCATCTCTCCATGCCAGTCAGTCAACCACGTCAGCGCACACTCATTCATGTGCTGAAAAGGAGGCGCAGCCTCATTTTGAATTTGAATTCAATGTAAATTAATGCCTTAGGCTGGTGAGCCATGAATGCCATGCCTTTGTGCAGGCTGTAGATAAGATAGGCCTTTATGGTAGATTGGCTGAGATGTAGATCCATACGCTGGACTAGATAGTCATTGATTGTAAATCAATATGGTAGGTAAGTCCTGGAGGGAAGCGCTAAGAGCACCTCAGGTAAAAGAGATTTCATCTCTCATTTTTGTATAGGGAAGGTAGAGGAGAGAAGAGCTGAGGAGAGCTCGGGAACACCTTGTAAAATATACAGGCATTTTCCATTATTAATACAGAGTAGTTTTTCCTGCATTTTCTGTCATTATGTGCATGTCTGTATGGGTGTTTTCTTTTATGCTGTAATTGTATGTTGTTATCATGCATTTGCAGGTAGCTGGTTTGATTTCAGGTTTGAGGGTCTTTGAGGGTTCATGCCATGAGGGCATGACAGAGTGTTGAGACTCTGAATCCCAGTGCACGGTGGGGCACTTCTGAACTCGTGAGGAGTCAAACAAAGACGTGCTGAGAACACAAGCCTTGAAGATGACAACTCATACAGAAGGAGGAATTTGAGGTTTCTGAACACCTCAATATTCAAAGAAGTGTAGCTAAGACACTATTGTAAACAGAACCTCTGAGAAGTTCTGTAGAAACCCTACCAAGGGGGTATTGAGCGTGCACCGTGGAAAGAACTCTGCTGTGAGTTCAGAAAGACCAGAATTCTGTGAGGATTCTGATGGGCTCCGTCTGGAGGAGGTCGAGCGAAGGGTGCAGGGGCTCAGGAGAAAATATAACTGTAGGGTGTTCTGTAGCAGAGATACTCCGCCAGGAGAGCGTTGAGAGGATGTGCAGATAGCCGAGGAGGAAGGAACTCTTTGAGTTCTGAAGCTGAAGGAGGCAGAGTCCACTGAGGGACCTGTATTGGGTTGATGAATACCCAGAAAGACTCAGCACAGAGGTTTCTTGAGTAGGGAGCCAGAAAGGCACTAATATTCTCCATCTGAGGGAGAAGAAGGATCAAATCCCCCCCCCAAGGGGTCTGAGTTTTTATAAAAGCTCAGGACAAATAGCGTTTTGTGCGCGAAGACTCTGCAGGAGTGCAGGAGCCAAAGAATCCCGTGAGGATTCAAAAGGGCAGAAGCTCTGGAAGGATAGTGTTTTCATACGCACAGGCGAGACTCAAGTTGAGGGTTCAAAGAGGAGAAGAAGCGTCAAGAATCCAGAAGGTCCAACCCTGGGAGAGTGATTGGACGCCGAGGACAAGTAGTGCGTCGACACTTCCACTGAAGGAGCAGTTGAAATCTCTGTAGAGGTTGAAGCTACAGGATGGAAGCTCAGGAGGGATAGTTCCATCGTGGCGAAATCGTGGAACAAAGCCAGGAGGAAGATCGCTAAGAAGAGAGCTTCAGAGTGGGGAAATTCCTCAAAGAGGAAAATCAACGGTCGAGATTCGCGGAGCAGAATCGCGAAATCCCGAGGACCGTTCGATCATGGTAGAGTTATGCGGGAGTTAACTCGTAGGCGTAGGCGCGGAGAATTAAATTCCATCGGACTTCGGAGTTTCGGCATTCGGGGATTGGTGAGGTGAGAGTTCACATCTTGTGAAATCACGAGTCGCGATTCCCCGAATTGAGCAGAACCGTTGATCAGGGCAAGGACAGGTGGCATGCGATCCCAAGAAGTCGGACTTCAGGGATTCGGTGTTCGGTGTTTCGGGGTTTTCGACCACAAAGTAACTTGCATCACGGATTCACGATCCGCAAAGTCCCAAAGTGACGTGGCATCATGGGGCCCCGAAAGTGAGTGGACCACAGGTGTCAGATTGTAAGCTACAACCGGAGGCGTTGGTAGAGGGCGTCAGATCAGAGTTCGGGGTTCGGCGATTTGCGGAGCAAGTGAATCGCAACATCGCAATTACCGATTTTCCGATAGGGAAATTTCTGAAATCCGAAAGCATTGACCCGTTGACTACCGGGGACCGTTTATTTGATAGGACACGCGTCGAAGGATCAAGCACCATCGGCGTTTGGCGCATCGGGAAATCGGAGTCCCTGAGGACAAGGAATTCAGGACATCGAAAGTCCCGAAACCCCGAGAGTTAATCGAGGCCGTCCATCAAAGAAGGGACACGTGGAGGAGATCGGCACCATCGGAGAAAGGGCCGTCAAGGAAAGTCAACCCATCGGTGGTTGGAGTCAATCGGGATATCGGGAATCCCAGGAGAAAGTGATCTGGGCATTTTGAAACCCCGATGAGTGGGGTACAGCTGTCGGCACAACAGCGACGGAGGGCGATGGCGTAGTGGAGGCCAGCTGTTAGAGATCTGGAGCGCATCGGGGATCGGCATATCGGGGATTCCATGGTGGTGAAAACTTTGCATTGCAACTTGCGAACCCCGAAAGCCCGATGGGATGCTATTTGACTAAGGTCATATCAGAGGTGGTCGTATGGTCCAGGGCCTAGCGGGAGTGCTAGCGCACAGAAGAACTCATCGGGAAATTAGAACGGGAAATCCCGATGGAGGGATAAGACTACGATCATATGAGGAATGGTCGCATGGACAAAAGGGCATAGCCAGAGGGACTAAGGCAAGGAAAGGAGCGGATCGCGTATCGGGAAATAGAGATTGAGAAGTTCTCGATAGCGAGAACCGCGAAACCCCGAACCCCGATAGCGCATCGGGGATAACCACGGTTAAGTGCCTAAGGCCGTGCGGGTGAATGGGAAGGACCTGTGGATCGGGTATTTGCACAGTGATTCCTGAGAGGAATCAAAAGAGCCATTTGGGCTCAATAGAAAGGGAATTTAAACGATCCTGAGAGAAGACGAGTTGGAGGTGTAGGAGCACACTCACTCGTCTTGCCGTCACAACACACTTCTACGGTCGTATCAGTAGTCTCGGGATCTTTAAAGGCAGAGTTCCCACCACTGCAACCTCCTGACATAGATTACTAGTTTCTGCCTGAGCAGTCAGCCAGGAGCTTATCTGACCTTCTCTCTCTCCGAAGCAGAGAACTAAGATTAAATGCCCTGCTTTCCTATGCAGGAATAGTAAATTCTACTACTATGGATTCTTCCTTCTGTGTTCGTATGGTACATAACACAGTATGTCGTTTAATTCTTGCAGTTACGTGTTGTGTGCCTTATGTCTATGGTCGTTTAATGCTTGCAGCTACTTGTTATGCGCCTTATGTCTTCTTGTTGTGATCATCGTGGTGGCGTCTTGTTAGTCATTGGGTGGCGACGTAGAGTCGAGTGTGTCTGTTTCCTTTTTACACGCGCGCGCACACACCTGTTATCAGAGTTTTTGTAGTAACAAGGAGGTTGTTACATGTGGTATCAGAGCAGGTTCAACCCGCGACTTGGGATCGCTACGGCTTTCGTTGATATGATTTAATTATACTGTTGTGGATCGAGTTGACTATGTGTGTGTAGGTAATCATGGTTAGAGGACGTCGCGGAGGCAGACGATGAGGTGCTAGGGGAGGAGGCGCGATGCCTCTAGTAGCATCCACACCTGAGGGGTCTAACTCCCGGGGAGATGAGAAAGTTCTCGGATAGGAGAAGATAGCAGTTGGCGACGTAGTCAGAATGATGAGATCCTTTCAGTGCATGTCCAAGGCACTGATCAATCATTTGGATAGAGATGAGGCCAGAGCGTCGGTGCCCGTTGAGGTTCAGGCACGCGCACCAGTAGTTACTGGTAGCATTCATCGTGAACTCGAGAAGGTCAAATTTCCTGAGTTCTTTGGTGCCCCGGACAACATAGCCACCGAGGCATGGTTGGAGAACATGGCAATGTGCTTCGCACTTCACGATTATACCTCCAACATGAAAGTTCGCATGGACATTTTTCAACTAAAAGGAAGCGCTCTTCTATGGTGAAAGACACTCCTACCACAACTGAACATGGTCGTACAAGACGTTTCATGGGAGTTGTTCAAGGAATGGTTCCAAGAGAGGTACCTTTCAAAGGAATTCATTGAGCGTCGTCTCAACGAGTTCAACGCCTTATGACAGGGAGGTCGTACAGTGCCGGAGTACGAGGCACATTTTATGGATATGCTCTGGTATGCTCCGCACCTTAACATAGAGAAACTTAAGGTAAACCGGTTCGTGTTCATCCTTAATGGAAGCCTATGTGCAAAGATTGGGATTTTGATGCCTCAAACCTTGCACGATGTCATCCAGAAGGCCCTCATAGCAGAGGAGGAGCTTATCAGTGTCGGTCAGAGAAGGACTCTAGTGAGACCAACAGGGCAGGGACAGAGACGTGTGATTGTAGGATAGAACCAAGGAGTTTCCCTGAGGTTCGTCTCTTCCTTACAGTTATGGAAGAGTATGTGCAAGGGGTGCAAGCTTTATGAGATCCTCACGCTAAACGAAAAGGGAGTAGCGGAAGGTCTAGAACACCTTCCGGTGGTGAAAGAGTTTGCGAACTTATTTCCAGAGGAGTTTCCTGGGATGCTGCCGGAAAGGGAACTGGAGTTTACCATAGACCTGAAACCGAGGACTGAACCGATAGAAAGAATGCCTTATCGGATGTCGACCCTGGAGTTGCCAGAGCTGAAAATGAAACTGAAGGAGTTGTTGGACCTGGAACTGATACGCCCTAGTGTGTCACTATGGGGTGCACTGGTTATTCTCTTTCATAAGAAGGACAGATCATGGAGGATTTGCATTGACTACCGTCAACTAAACAAGGATACGATCAAGAATCAATATTCTTTGCCAAGAATTGATGATCTGTTCGATCAAATGAAGGGTGCGACGGTGTTCTCCAAGATCGATTTGCGATCAGGGTATCACCAGTTATGGATCAAGGAGGATGACATCCCTAAGACTGCCTTTAAGACGAGGTTTGTACACTGCGAGTTTATTGTTTTACCGTTTGGACTGACAAATGCCCCAGGGGTATTTATGAGTTTGATGAATGGGGGTTCCGAGAGTACTTGGACAAGGTCATCTAATTATTCATTGATGATATTTTGATCTACTCTCGGACGATGGAGGAGCATGACGAGCACTTGTGCTTGGTACTACAGTACCTGCGAGAGCACCAATTGTATGGGAAGTTGTCCAAATGATCTTTTTATGAGTCGAGGATTCACTACTTAGGGCATGTCATCTCTGGCGAAGGTATCATCATGGATCCAGCCAAGGTTGAGGCTATTATGGATTGGTCTGCGCCGATGAATGTCACAGAAGTGCGTAGCTTTATGGTTTTTGCAGGATACGATCGACGGTTTGTCGAGGGATTTTCGAAGATAGAAAATCCGATCACGAAATTGCAGAAGAAAAACAAGAAGTTTGTTTGGACCGAGAAATGCGCAGAAGGATTTCGGAGGCTTAAATACTTATTGACAACAGCGTCGATACTAAAATTCCCTGACATGGACGCGGACTTCTTGGTATGCACTGACGTGTCCAAGGAAGGTTTAGGTGGAGTCTTGATGTAGGACGGACGAGTGATTGCTTACATTTCGAGCAAATTGAGAAGGCATGAGGAAAAATAGGCAACGCATGATTGTGAGTTATTAGCCATCGTATATGCCTTGAAGGTTTGGAGACACTATCTTGTTGGACAAAAATTTGAACTAAAGACTGATCATTGTGGACTACAACACATTTTTGCGCAAAGCGACCTGAACACGCGACAACGGCGTTGGTCGGAATTGCTTAGAGAATACAACTTCGAGATTACTTACATAAAGGCAACAGTGAACCGAGTGGCTGATGATTTGAGTCGGAGACCACGCATCTTCTCGATGTTGCCTCTTCAGACGAACTTACGTGAGAAAATTCTCACTTTACAGCGTGACGACGAATGGTACATAGAGGTCGAGGGTTTTTTCGGACAAAACACAATGATGTTACCACGATATGAGGGATTTTATTTTGATAGTGATGGGTTATTGAGGTTTAGAGGTCGGATTTATGTACCTCCAAACGACGAGTTGAGGATGTTGATCTTGAGCGAGGCTCATAGAGCAGTTTACATGGCTCACCTAGGAGTCACGAAGATGAGGGCAGACCTTAAACCCTTATTCTTATGGAAGGGAATGAAGGCTGACATAGTCAACGATGTGGCCAGATGTCTAGAGTTTCATTTGGTAAAGGCTGAGCATAGGCACCCAATAGGATTACTTCAACCCCATGCCATCCCGGAATCAAAATGGGAAGTTATTCCGATGGATTTTATTGTTGGATTTCCATTGACGGCAAGGAGACATGACTCGATTTTCGTAGTAGTAGACACTCTGATGAAAATTTCTCACTTTAGTCCTATGTGTACGACATATCAGGAACCTGACATAGCTAGAGTATTCTTCAGTGAGATTGTGAGGCTACATGGCGTGCCTAAGAATATTATATCTTATCGAGGATCGGTGTTTACTGGACGATTTTTTACGAGTTTCCAAGAGGCCTTGGGAACCCAACTAAATTTTAGTACTGCGTATCACCCAGAGATTGAAAAATAGACTGAATGAACGAACCAAACCTTGGAGGACATATTGCGCATGTACGTGTTGGACCAACAAAAGCGTTGGGAGGAATTCTTTCCACTAGTAGAGTTTGCTTACAACAACAGTTACGAGAGCACCATTGAGATGGCGCCTTTCGAGTTTCTTTACAGGGGACCATGTCGGATGCCCTTGAGTTGGGATCAGCTTGAGGATAGGGTCCTAATGGGACCATAAGCGATCCAAGAAATGGAAGAGAAAATGCAAACCATAATACAAAGGATTAAAGAAACGCAGGATCGACAGAAGAGTTATGTCGATGTGCCCCGAGTCGACCATAGTTACGAGGTCGGCGATCGAGTCTTCTTGCGGGTTAAGCCGCATAAGAGTTCGATCAAGTTTGGAAAGGGAGCTAAACTCTCTCCTAGGTTCGTGGGACCTTTTGAGATGTGGAGAGAAAGGGGCCCGTGGCCTATCGACTAGCCTTGCCTGATTCTTTGAGGCGTATGCACGATGTTTTTCATGTATCTGTTTTGAGAGATTATATTAGTGATCCTACACACATGATTGACATGATTTCCTTGCAGGTATCGGACGAGGGAGCGCTCATGGCTGAGCCGGTCTGCATCTTAGACCATCGCGTTCGACAGTTATGACGTCGAACGGTAGATCAGATCAAGGTCCAGTGGGATAGTTATACTCCGCGCTCGGAGACCTGGGAGGATGCATATGATATACGCTAGTAGTTTCCATTTTTGTTTGATAGATAGACTTATGATACTGTGGTACTTTTATTTCGGCATTTATACTGAGAAAATTCGGGATGAAGTTTAGACCAAGAGGGGGTGTATGTAACATCCCTCTCTGGCGCACTAAGAAAACTTATCCTTGAGGACACTTGCTCGCAAGTGATCTGGACTTTTATGATGTTAAAACATTTATCCTTGATTATGATGCGTTATGATAGATGAAATGATGTTTTACTGCTTTGAAATAGACAAGTGCTATTGACTCAGTTTTATTGAGTGTGCAGAGTTTTGGACCTTGAGGATGCAGAGGCATCAGTGGAAACCCTTGGACTCCGGATTGAGTCAGGGAGTGTGCTATTTGGGTTGATTTATTTACTGTGATATTTCATTGATTTGATGATATGATGTTGACATGTTCTGAAACGATTGTTGATGATGCAGGCTGACGATAGATTGCCGACTAGACTCACATATGGAGTAAAGGGGTCATACACGATTTCTAGAGAGCTTGAGGGGGAGGTGTGGAAACAATCCCTACCATAGCCTACTAGCACTCCCACTGTGGCTCGAACTGTAGGTTAACTATTACCTAGTTTGAGAGGAATCCACGATGTCCTGAGGGAAGAATGCGACAGTCGCTCACAATGATTCTAAAGGGTGTGCAATAAGGCGGGGGCCTTATTCCTTAGAGCCCTTAGTCTCCCACAAGTTCACCTGGCGGAGTGTTGACTCCAGGGGTTATAGATGTCTACCAATTAG
>JZKD02S1644032.1:409953-422128 GCA_000966675.3 Picea glauca
GGGAAATTATTTAAAACATGTAAGGGGATCTAGGAACACCTAGGAGGAAATTTAGGAGCAACTCTTGGTGGGTGAGGGAAATAAGTAATTTAATAATTTAAAGAAAAGAATTATTTGAGGAAAGAGGGGGATGGACGACACTTGTGCGAAGGAGAATATTTATAATATTTTTATGAAAACTTAATTAAAATGTGATTTAGGGAAAGTTGGAGGTTGGAAAAACTCTATAAAAGAAAGGGAAGATGAGGAAGAAGGGGATCGACTGTTAGCATAACTTTACGTTGCCAAAATTGTGACTTGACTGATTACTCGTGGAGAGTTGGGATTTCTCAGCTCGGATATGAGTGGTAGCTCGGCCTTGCGAGGCGAGATGGGAAGCTAGACATACCATCTGGATAGTGTGTGGCCCCCTTGCAGCTCGGGGGGCTAAAGGGAAAGCAGAGTACCCCTAGCGATTGGCTGGGAGGTACCGGTGAGGTCTCGATGGTCGGCGAGCAGGAGCGGGATGGAGTGCACGGACGACACTCGAAGACGACGTTGAGGCAACGGTATGATTTTTTATAAATTTGTAGAATAGTATGCATTATGACTCATGCTGGGAACGGATCATCATTTGTGAATGGACTAAATGGATGTTTTTAGTTGTTTACTCAGTGATTATAGTCGTATCTGCTATTCTATTCTTAAGGTTCTCATGTGATAAGCATTGTGGTTGAAATCATGTACAGATTTATATTCTATGTGTTTTGGGGGGATAAATTACAACTAATAGCTATTGAGAAACCTCATAAAATGAAATTGTTACTGATGTTAAATGCCTTTGTAAATAAATTTTTTCCCTTGTTTTAATAGATAAAAAGATAAAAGAAAAAGAAAAAAAACAAATGGTATCGTTATGCCCCTTTTCTGCGTTAACCATGTATATTATCACCTTAGACAGCCCATGGATGTATCTTTATTTTTCTTTTAATAGTATGTTATCTCTAAAATTTAATGTGGTTGAACATCCAGAGGAGAAGTAGTCTGTAGGTCACAGCCCTAGGATTGGCCACGATAACCCGCCTTCACCGGGCACTAAGGACATAAGCTTTTTGAGCGTTGATAATTTTCGGAAACGAAAGCTTTTGTATTAAGCCATTCTAATGCTTGCCAAACTTGCATGTGATGGCTAGCTTGTTTTTCCTTTAATAATATATTATGTTTTGTGTAGTTAACGTTTATGTCAGAATAAACTATTTAATATATCAATTGCCAGGATGCAAAGGTTCATCTTCTTATATCAATTGCCAGGATGCAAACGTTCATCTTCTTATATCAATTGCCAGGATGCAAACGTTCATCTTCTTGGTACATGGCTTTTTGATCTCTTAAAACAATAGAGTAACAAGGTCATAACAAAAGTTGATTCAAAATCCTGAGTTCAACCTTTGGTCGAAGCTTTTTCTGATCTAAAATATCTTATAGGGAATCTTTCATTTTCAGCCCTTCTAATCGAAGCATTTGTATTCGAGGTTTTGAATTTAGTCTGTGATTTAAGATGACCAGTTTTAGAAGCTCGAGGATTCGAGGTAATGAACAATAAAATAAAGTTTGCTGATTTGTTTAAGTAATTTTCACTAATTCTATGATAGGAAGGGAACAACTATGAAATAAGGCTCTATAAATTAAATTATTTTAAAGGAATCTTAATATAAAACTTTTGGCAAATATTTTTCCTTAAATGACAAATTTAAACTTAAAAATAATCAAAACTTTGCTTATCCACAAAAATACCCAACCTAAAATATAGTGTCTTTCATTACTAGTATAACTGTACTTCCAATATTCGGTTTATCTTACTGAGCTAGAATGCAAATTTTTTTTTATTATAATTTGATATTGAATGAATGCTTATGAAGAATATATCATTGTCATTATTTATCATTAGGATAATTTTTAATTTAGAGGATATCTCATAAGAAAAGATAGTGGTTGTGTCATAATGATTTTTGGTTTAAGTAATGCTTATATATTAAGTTTCCATGATGGAGTTGGTCGTAAATAAGTTCAGGGTTGGGTTACCTTGTTAATATTGTAGGTGGTCAGATGTGTGAATACCTCGTTGTTAAGTAATGATCTTGTATTCCCGTATCCTAGATGGATGGATGATGATGATCGTACTTTTGTGCAATTAGACTTCTCGTCACAATTGAGTTTTAGATTTTAGACTTGTGCGCAATAAGATCTTATGTATTAATTAATGATGGATCCCAATAGTTTCTTGCATTATAAATTTATCAATGATTATTCGACTAACAACCCTTGCACCATGTAGATAAAATGAATGTTTTAATGCGCCATTAGATATTGTTGATGATGGATTAATTTAGAGCTATATTATTACTGCGTAGTTAATTAAAGTAGAGGTTGATGTTTAACAGTAAGAAGTACTCTCACCCTTGGTTAAATGGAATGTGGTTCATAGAACGAACCTTAGTTAATCATTGATGTTGGTAGAATTAGCATTTTTAGTTTGGTATTGATGATGTCGGGTGGGATGTAGACACCTCCATGTAGCTTTAGTATATAAGGTTGTGTGTGTGATTATTTTCTGTGTAAAGAATCCAATGCCCTATCAAGAGTCTCGGGCCCTTTAAAGGCAGGATTTCCACTCTTGCGACACACTTCTAAGGTCGTATCAGTAGTCTCGGGCTCTTTAAAGGCAGAGTTCCCACCAATGCAACCTCTTGACAGAGATTACTAGTTTCTTCCTGAGCAGTCGGCCAGGAGCTTATCTGACCTTATGTCTCTTCAGAGCATAGAACTAAGATTAAACACCCTACTTTCCTATGAAGAAATAGTAAATTCTACTACTATGGATTCTTCCTTATGTGTTCGTACGGTTCATAACATAGTATGTCGTTTAATGCTTGGAGTTACTTGTTGTGCGCCTTATGTCTATGGTCGTTTAATGTTTGCATTTACTTGTTGTGCGCCTTATGTCTTCTTGTTGTGATCATCGTGGTGGCATCTTGTTAGTCATTTTCTGGTGATGTAGAGTCGAGTGTGTCTGTTTCCTTTTTACACGCGCAGACACACCTTAAACAAAAAAAAAATTGCACTTGTTATCAGAGTTGTTGTCGTAACAAGGAGGTTGTTACAATACCGCCCCATTTAGGCACTCTATTGGTCCCCAAAATATTTACTAAATAACATGAGGAAATGTTTCCTCTTCCTTCTCCTTGGAGTACCAGTTTGCTTTGGCTGGAATTTTTCCTTTCAACCCAACCTACCAAAGTTCAGGTTGACCTTGACTTGCAGTTCTATACCGCTTCTATAAAACTATGTCCTCTACCAAATTTTATTGAGCATATGGTGCTAAATCCTCTACGAAAGGTAGAACATGCTCCTCCTCCTAATCCAACATGGAGGGCTCATAAATTTTTCAGATTCTCCACATTTATTATTGAGTAAATGAGCATGTATGGGGGTAAACTGAGTTTGTAGGAATCATCTCCCACATTTTCCAATACCTCTGAATGACCATACGGTATATCCTTGATATTCTTATCAATACCATGTATTTTGTACCCATTCAGTTGTAACCATACTATGTATCCCACTCTAAATGTTCTTTATGATCTATGTTGTTATTCTCTAACCTTTTACTTTTCCTATGACTCATTCAACATATATTATACTTGCAAATGGATCTGTCTGATATTCTCAACAAATTTGTATGCTTTTAATGCATGTCCTCTGATGTCCCCCCTCACTTCTCCTTATTGTCCATACACAAAATATAAGGGTGAAGGTGGAAAATATCCAAAGAAAGTTTCAAAAGGTGACTTACCAGTATAAGTGTGGCTACTTATGTCTGTCAAGAGATAAGAGGAAATAAATTTACATGGTAAAACCCTTGAGTGGATAAACATCTATCAAATCCAAAACTCTCCAAATTATAGTAGTTAGAGAACACTCAAGTATGGAGTTCATATGGGAACCACACATATCTCAAGCATCACATAAAGAAATTACAATTGATCATTGTATACTTATATTATATAAGTTATAGGGATAAGAGACCATATCCCATGATGAATGTGGGATAAACTGAATTTATAAATGAATGAGTCAATGAATAATTATATGCCTAATAACCAAATAATGCATCTTTTTCTACACAAAATTCCTTGTCATAATGATAGGTTTTACAATAGTAAATGTGGCCAATAGATAAACATTAAACATATTCTTACAATAATCAACAACAATGATCCCTATGTGTGAGGAAATTAGAAAGACATTTCAAAAAATATTTTAGTACACCATTAATTACTTATTCTAAGGGCGGTCTCACAAAAACTTAAATCTTGAAGAGTAACAATGGTTCTAATGAGTAAATGTGTGTTGTGGTGAAGCAAATATGTGAATATATAAATTTTATAAACTTCATAAATGATTACACCAATGAGAAAAGTAGGATGAAAACAACCTTCTTATCATTATCTATAATCGTCACCCCTATTTGCACATTTTTTCCTCTTCCAACAAATCGAGAAAATAACTTCCCAATCAAAGAAAATGAAAGTAGGAAAACCTTCCAAATAATAGATTTGTTGTGAACATTCTTGACATGGATTTGGATCCATTCATCAATAGAGGTTGTGTGTGTGTGCGTGTGTATAATTCATTAACCATAAATATCCATAAGTTATATCCTAAAGGAGAATCATTGGTTTGAGTAAGAAACATATATTATAAAGGACATCCCTCACAAAGGGTGAACATAACAATATAAATGCATAAACATCAAATCAAATAAGAAAAAACATATTTGATTCAATAATAAACATCAAATAAACAAAATCTATGGAATAATAACATAATTTTAATAAAATAATTAACCATAAAGAAATAATTATACACATGTCCAAATCCATGTATCTGTATTCAAAATTGATTATTTTGTATTTTTTTACAAAATGGAACATTGTGCCTAGACATGTAAGAAGGTAAATTGTGCCTTAGACACAAAATGACTACCCATTCTGAAAATGGCACTTCATGGCCAAGTTACATAATAGTTCACTCATTCACCCCTTCCACCGTTGAAACTACCAATTGAATCCCAAATGGTGATCTTGCTCCCAAGGAAAACTCGATTCTTCTTGCATCTCAATGTTAATATTTCTACAGATGAAAATGAAACAACATTCTTTTAAAATTTTCCCACAATTCTTTCAATTAGCACACTTACAAAATGATAGTTTATAATTCAATCTAGTAAAACTCACCACATATGATAGTGCAAGTCGTGATTACTTCCCCTCCTCGATGAACCTAACCTCTCTGGAATACCTCCCTGTAGAAGTTACAAGAATCAAAGCTTGAAATTTAATCAAAATGATTAAAATAAATGACACTCGTGTTGGATAAAAAAATCATCAATGAATATTCTCACCTTGAATAACTCAAGAAATGGAACAAATTCCCTAAAATATTAAGAACTCAGCTAGAGAATTTTCTCTAAGGCATCAATTAGTTTAGATGCCATGGGGAAGTCACAAGGGTTGAAATGAAGGGGGTTGTAGAAGGGTGGAGTAGTGCATCCATAGTGGATGCAACAAGGGGGACTATAGAAATGAGAACTAATGCATTCATAGTGGTTGGATGAAATGGAAAATGTGGTGGGGTTTGGAAGTGATAAAACCCCATGTACTATAGCATGGTATGAATCGCTCTTTCATGGGATTTTATGTAATCCAAAGTGCTAGTGTAGGGTGGTCAAGAAATGAATTTTCCATGAATCTAGATGTATGGTGTAGGTGTAGGATGGATAGGGAAAGGTGGTAGTAGTGAACATATGAAGAATGATGGTTCCTATGTGTAACTTTTAAACCTGTTAAGTAAAGAAATGCATATAGATTCTTAAGAAAAACAAAATTTAATCAATGTCTCATTCACATAGTACACAGAGATTTATACCGGAAACCCTCAACCAGGAAAACATTTCTTATATTCATTATATCAAATTTCGCCATTCACCATACAATATATACAATGTTTTTAGGTATTCCATAGATACAAAAACCCTAATCCCTTAATCCAGGATTAATTTACAAAACCGCTAAAAATAGAAAAAACCGCCCAAAACAAAATTTTGAGGCGCTGCCTCGAACACTGCGCGTAACCAGGGGGGGCATACCTGCCCCCCCCTCCCCCTGGGACCCCCCTAGGAAAGTACCCAGTGAACATGGAAAAAACAAAGCACTAGTGCAAGGGATCGTCAGACCTAGTTTTCATATATGACGTGCCCACACATACACATGCAAAGAATATAACACATACCCAACATTCTCCCACTTGTTGTTTTCTTTGCATCCAGGGGTCTAGGGGATTATATAGTCAACAATCCAGGGTAGCAATGCCCATTGTTACTCTACACCAGGAGAAATTTTATGCGCTCACAGACTTTGTTAATGAATCTGCAACATTCTTCAAAGTGTCAACCTTTTCCAACAACACCTTATTTTCCTCAACCATGTCTCTCACAAACTGATACTGTACATCAATATGATTTGTCTTTGAATGGTAAGATGGGTTCTTTTCCAGGAAGATTGCACTCTGATTGCCACAATCTACTCTCATTTCTTGTTGTACCAACCCAATACCTGAACAAAATCTTTGTAACCATGCTGCTTCCTTGCTTTCATGAGTTGCTTCCATGTATTCATCTTCTATAGTTGAGAGTGCCACTACAACCTGTATTTTGCTCATCCAACTAATTTCTCCTCCAAATAGGTTAAACACATACCCACTTGTAGATATTTTGTGATCCAAATCTCCAGCCTAGTCTGCATCAACAAAGCCATGTATGTCCAACACTATGTCCAATCCTGGTATTCCTTGGTAGCACAATCCATAACTGGTAGTGCCACGTAGATACCTAAAGACCCTATTTACTGTTGTTTAATACTCCTCCCTGGTCTTGACATATACCTGCTCAAAACTCCCACTGCATGTGCAATGTATGGTCTAGTACATACCATTTCATACATCAAATTTCCAACTACACTAGCATACAGAACATGTGACAGTCCTCTTCTTCTTCTTATGTCTTGGGACACTGATCTACAGATAACTTTACACCTATAGGAATAGGAACCTTGACAGGTTTACTTCCATGCATATTATACCTCTGCAATATTGTCTCAACATATTTTCTCTGATTCAACTAGAGTTTCATGTTTGCACGATCTCTTTTAATCTCCATTCCCAGAATGAAGTTAGCAACACCGAGATCCTTCATGTCAAATTTGGAGGATAGCTACGATTTCACTTCCTTGATAACATCCATGTTATTTCCTACCAACAACATGTCATCAACATACAACACTACATAAATAAAGTGATTACCAACCTTCTTAGAATATACACAGTGATCATCCTTGCTTCTTACAAATCCCAATCCAAGGATGTATGTGTCAAACGTTTGGTACCACATCCTAGGTGATTGCTTCAGACCATATAGTGACTTCTTTAGCTTAATGACCAGCTCTTTCTTTCCCTTCACTGCAAATCCTTCTGGTTTCTTCATGTAGATTTCTTCTTATAGATCCCCATGTAGGAATGTTGTCTTCACATCCATTTTTTCCACTTCAAGATCAAAAGCAACAGAAATAGATAAAAGAAATCTAATACAAGTTAACTTAGCAACAAGAGATAAAATCTCACCAAAGTCAATTCCATCTACCTGGGAATAGCCTTTTCTACTAACCGAGATTTGTATTTCTCCACTTTACCTTGTGCATTAAACTTCTTCTTGAGCAACCATTTTCTACCAACCGATTTTGTTCCAGTTGGAAACTCAACTATATCCCATGCCTCATTCTTATCCAAGGCCTCCATTTCTTCAACCATGGCCTTCTTCTAGAGTTTACTATCCTCTAAAGTCATTGCTTCCCTAGCATTTATGGGATCATCATCATTAATAGATAAAGAAAAATTGGAATGAAAATTAGGTGGACTATACCTCTTTGGTTGCCTTCTATCTCTCATCGATCTCCTCAATACTGGGGTATGAGGTCATTCTTCTTCTTCTTCTTCTTCTTCTTCTTCTTCTTCTTCAGATAATTCAGATTTTGCATCGTCCAACTCAAGATCTATTTTCTCAGGTTCGTCTTGCATTGGTAGGAATTCCTATTTGGACACATCTTTTACCTCTCTGAAAACAACATCTCGACTGTAAACAATTTTCTTTTTTTCTAGGTTCCAAAGCTTATAACCTTTCACAACATCTTTATAACCATTAAAGATACACTTTTCAGCCTTTTTATCCATCATACTTATATTTTCCTTTGGAACGTGTACATAAGCATCACAACCAAACACTCTAAGATGTTCAAGAGAGGGTTTCCTTCCAGACCATACCTCGTGCGAAATTTGATCATCCAATGCTGATGAAGGTGATCGATTGACCATGTAACATGATGTACCCACTACCTCTGCCCAGAATTCTTGTCCTAACCCGGCACCGTTGAGCATGCTCCTTTATTTTTTCATCAGTGTCCTATTCATCCTTTCTACAACTCCATTCTGTTGAGGAGTGTATGGAGTAGTCTTCTGCCTTGCTATACCACACTTCTTACAAAAAATTTTGAAATCATTTCCATAGAATTTTGCACCATTATCTGTTCTCAATACCTTTATTTTCTTCTTTGTCTGATTTTCTACCAGAGCCTTAAAATATTTAAATTTGTCAAATACCTCAGATTTCTTTCTAAGAAAATAAATCCATGTGTTCATTGAAAAATCATCTATGAATGAAACATAATACACAGATTTACCTAGGGATGGAACATGAATAGGTCCAAACACATCATTGTGTATCAACTCTAATATCCCCTTTGCTCTTGTAGCACCAAATGGGACTCTTACTCGATTATATTTACCATATATGAAATGTTCACAGAAATCAAAATCCAGAGTGCAATTAGACATACCTTCAACTATACCTTTACCATGTAGTGTTCACAGGCACTTTTCTCCAATATGCCCCAGTCTTTGATGCCACAACATGGTCTTGTTTTCTAGGACAGTATTGGTCTTGTCTTTTTTATTTGTCTTCTCAAGGAAAAAAGAACTGTTACACCCATTAGTATAAGTTCTTCCCAACAACTTGTATAGAGTTCCACACCGAACTCCCCTCATCAATACCATTGCTCCTCGTACCATCTTGAAAGTGTTCTTTTCAAATACAGTTTTCACTCCTGCATCATCCAACTTGCTTACAGATATTAGGCTCATGGCAAGTTTTGGAACATGTAGAACCCAAGGGAGTATTCTAATCCTTCCATCTTTTAGCAACAACTTAACCCTTCCATGTCCCAAGATTTTTTTTGTCGAGTCATCTCCTAGGAATACATCATCGCCATCATATTTTTCATATTCAGAGAACCACTCCCTGTGAGGAGTCATATGGTATGATGCACATGATTCGATCAACCATACATCATGGTATGCATGTGTACTTGTATATGCCAGGTAAACATCACCTCCTTCAGTGGAGGTTTTTGCCTCCGTGGAAGATGTAGTATTAGATCCCTTTGGTTTTTCAACCTTCTTAGACTTGCAATCTTTCTTATAATTCCATGTTTTACCACACTTCAAGCATTTCCTCAAATATTTTCCTGTAGACTTAGATCTACCTGTAGATTTAGATCTCTACCCCGAAGGCTTACTAAGGTTCATGTCTTGGGTATGCCCTCTTACAAATAAAGCATCTGTGTTGTGACCATCCATGCTTTTTCGCCTCATCTCTTCAGATAACAAGGATGCAACTACATCCTCATACTTCAATGTAGATTGAGTGGTACTACCTATCGCTACATCTAGATGATCCCAAGAGTTTGTCAAAGAACATAACAAAGTAATACACTTATCTTCTTCTGCAATTGTAATATTAACAGAGCCAAGTTGACTTACCAGAGTATTAAAGACATTTAGATGTTTTGTCACAGAATATCCATCTTCCATCCTAATATGATATAACTTCTTTCGAAGAAACAACTTGTTTACCAGGGCCTTTGATTGATACAAATTCCCCAACTTATCCCATAGTCCCTTGGTTGTATATTCTCCTAAGACATTCAACAACACCGAATATACCAGGCAGAGTTGAATAGTACTCCTTGCTCTTATGTCCAATTTCTCCCAATATTCCTTCGACATACCAATAGGTGGTGTACTGGTAGTTTGTGTACTGGTAAGTTGTGTACCACTAGCTTCTGTGCTAGTAGATGGTGTACTAGTAGGTTGTGTACCAGGATCCATAGTGATCCATTGTTCTTTGTCTACAAGAAGGTCCTCCATCTTCAACTTCCATAGCTCAAAATTTTTACCGTTGAACTTCTCTATCTCAATTCTAGAAGAGCTTTTCATTCCTCTTTATGCACTCAAATCACCACTGCAAAATCTCCCACTAAATCCAGGTTTATAATAGACCCAAGATAAACTTGATCTATCAAGACTGAGCCAAACCCTCAACAACAAAGGCATCCATCTGAACCCAAAAAGGAGCTTTGATACCACATGTACGTTTTAAACCCATGAAGTAAAGCAATGCATATAGATTCTTAAGAAAAACAAAATTTAATCAATGGCTCATTCACATAGTACACAGAGATTTATACCGGAAACCCTCAACTGGGAAAACCTTTCTTATATTCATTATATCAAATTTCACTATTCACCATACAATATATACAATGTTTTTAGGTATTCTGTAGATACCAAAATCCTAATGCCTTAATCCGAGATTAATTTACAAACCCGCTAAAAATAGAAAAATCCATTAAAAATAGCAAAAACCTCTCCAAAAAATAATTCAGGGCGCTTCCCCAAACGCTGCGCGTAACTCGGAGGGCGGTGCATACCTGCCCCCCCCTAGGACCCCCCTAGGAAAGCGCCCGATGCACATGTGACAAACAAAGCACTAGTGTGAGGGATCCTCAGACACAGTTGTCATATCTGATGCACCCACACACACACACATGTAAAGAATATAACACATACCCAACACTATGTACACATTTATAATATTTTTATTAGTACAAAAACATGAGAGATACATTAGCACAATTGTTAGATATTATTAGCACAATTCCCCTAATAAAAGATAAAAATATTATAAATTGTGCACAATAATAATATCTAACATGTGCTAATATAATCATTTATAATATTTTTATTAGTACAAAAACATGTTAGATATTATTAGCACAATTTATGTACCCTAGGGACTTTCTTTTACATGAGAGATATTTTTTAAGAAATGGTATTAGGTATATGTTGAGCACACAATGAATCAAACCATCCTTAGGTAGGGTTGACAAGAGGAAAAAAATCATAAAAAGTTCTTAAGAATTTCAACATGCCAATTCAAAACAAGGATAATTATGAACAACTAGGTGTGTAATTCCCCTATCTACATAAAACCTCTCATGATTAATGGCCATAGAAATTATTCATTCAAATCTAACATTATCTTCCACATATTGCAGAAGCTTAATCACCAAGATTTCTTCTTATTCTTAAGCCTCCATAACTTGCTAAATAATTATTTTTTTTAACTCGAACTGGGGTATTTCATATCAGGTACAATTTGTGATGGATCTCACAACAAGGGTACATAAATTGTGCATTCTTTCAAAGACAGGATCTCACTAACCTATGGTACAAAAGTATGTACAATTAACAGTTCACAATTTTCAAATGTTCAGAAACAGGAGAAATTTCATTTTTTTTACAAAATATGCTTTAAAGAAGACGCATAAGAGAAACCAAAATAGGAATAGAATCCACTAATAAATCTAAATATAGGTGAACCTTATCTCTATCATATTCCTTGTCTAACAATGTTGATGGAGAGTTAATGTCTTTGAGACTAAAATTTCCAATCGGAGAGTAGGCTTCATCAAAGCAAGATGAGACTGACTTAGAGACTTGAGATTGGTGAGGATGTGCCAAGAATTCAACCAATTGATTATGAACTGCTCCACATTCATCCTAAAGTTGATTAAAATATTGGTGATGTTGAATAAGAATCTCAAGGTTGGAGATGAACTAGGAAGATAGGTTGCTCAATTGAATTTGAATATTTTTCATTAATTTTATTATCTCCTCAATGTCTTGT
>JZKD02S1644032.1:458094-468593 GCA_000966675.3 Picea glauca
GTTTTGATATATTTGTAGGTAAGACTATTCTATATGTATATTACATGTCATTCCATTTATGATGGTATGTGAAACATCACATAACTCCTCACGGTTTCAGAGTTATGGCCTTCCGGATTTGGAGGACCCTCATATGTTGGCTTGAAGCCCCAAAAGGTCAAAGAATTCAAAGTTATTGTAAATAATAAATTATCTAAATAATAAAGTGAAGTGACAAAGTAAAAAAACATTGTTTAAATAATAAAGTGAAGTGAAAAAGTCAAAGAGGATTATTTAAATAATAAAGTGAAGTGACAAAGTCAAAGATGATTATTTAAATAATAAAGTGAAGTGAAAAAGCAAAGGAGGATTATTTAAATAATAAAGAAAATGAATAACTTTCAAATTATGGAAAGTGGTTAGAAGTGGGTTAGCCTTAAAATAAGGAAATTGGGTTAAGATGCTTAAAAGGCAACCCCTTGAGGAAGCTACATGAATGTATAAGAACATGTGTTTCCTTATAAGAGGTCACAAGTTCAAATCCAGAGGGGGGTAGGGTATGTATACCTCTGTAGACTTTACCAATCAAATCTTTGGGCAGAGGGGGTCCCTTGTCCCACAAACAAGGGGGTCTCATACACCAATTTGGTGTGGCTTAGTCGTGACCTTAAAAATAGATTAAAAAAAAAAAAGAGTCAAGGCTCTCTCATTTTAATAGAACTTGAGAATATTTAATATCTACAGGTGACTAAGGTAACCAAAGGATATATAAGTTGAATTTCAGAGAGAAGGTGAAGTAAATAAGGAAGAAATTCAAGGGAGGACAAATTCTTTTGATGATGTTTTCTAAGGTATGTTATTTAAAGGGCATCTCACCATTTTTGCAATAAATTTTTTTATTGAGTGAGTCAAACCATGAAATTGGGAGCGCATTGAGGAAACATATCGAAGTAGTTGTGGTAAAAATTTTAGCTTGTGGGTCATTGTATTTTTTTATTAACACACTGTGGAAAATAGGGTTTGTGGCTAGTCTTGAAACTAGTCTAAACAGGTGTTTCGGGTAAAAACGTCATAACTTCTTCATAACAGATCCAAATTCAGTAAGACCAAATGTGTTGGTTAGAGTAGAGTCTTTATTATTCGGTGTACAATTTTAATATCCATACAACAAATATCCTATGAGGAGCACACTCTACAAGTTCACTCTCTAGAATAAGCCAGAATTCAACAAGATATTCCATTTTTTCTATAACTCCTTTTATGAGTTGTTCCAAGTAGTGACACCTAGAGGAATTGCATAAAATGTACACTGAAGAACATTGTGTACTATTTTCCTATCTTTATTCATTACAGGTACCTAGTTATGATTATTTCAAGTTAGGGTTGTTGACAAATCCACAACTAGTCATGGGAGACTAAAGTAAAGTTTGATGAAAATGATAGTCTCTTGTTGTTAAAGTTAAGGAAGGTTTGCAGGTATGTGATCATATACACCAGGTCTATTACAAATTTACAAATCATATTTGGATGATGAAAGTGATGAGGGATTTTGGTTGAGGTACATGTTGGGTACATGGTTAAGACAAGTAGTTGATGAGTTGGCACATACATGAGGTTTATAGTTGATGATGTTGGTACATACTTGGTACATGGTTTGAGGAACTTGTTAGTAGTATTATTGACACAAGGTTTATGGATGATGTAGCATACTTGTATTGGTATATTATTAAAAGAACATATTGATCTTGGTGATGATTATGAGTTGTTGTGTTATTCTTGGTTGATGCACATCTTTGAGAGTTGTCTTGGTGATTGATCTTGGTGAGTAGATATGATTTGGTTGATAATTTTCATGACACAGGTTTTTGTTATAGGTTGTTTGGACAGGTTGTTGTGACAGTTTATTCATACAGGTTTGGTGCATGGTTGATGCACTTATTCATGGTACAGGTTGAGGTATAGGTTGGTGCATGGTTGATGCACTTGTTTATGGTACAGGTTGATTACATGTTGTTTGGTACAGGTTGGTGTATGGTTGATACTTTTTTTTATGGTACATGTCGATCACAGGTTGAGGTACAGGTCGATGCATGGTTTATGCATGGTTTAGGTTATTGTTACATGTTGTTTGGTGCAGGTTGATTGGTACAGGTTTATAGTAGTATATCTCATAGTGATAGTGTGATAGTGTTTTAATAATTCTAATTATACGTCAGGAAAGTTTGACGGGGTAAGGACATGTGGTTGTATCCACCTTCAGGTTATAGCTAGAGAACATAAGGGGTTGTAGCCTCTTTCTGGTTGCAGCCAAAGAATTGGGGAGTTGGAGCTTCCCTTAGGTTGTAGCCTAAGAAACTAGGGGGTTGGAGCCTCCTTCCAGTTGCAGCTAGAATAAAGAGGAAGTTGGTGCTTCCAATGAGTTTAATTCTTAAATACATATAAGAAAAAGAATTCAGTGGTTTTTTCCCACTTTGTATTTCCATGTAAAACACCAGTGTACTATGTGTGTGTGTGATTGCTCATTTGTTCATTGTTTATTTACTCTACTACATTAATATAACACTTGCATTTTATGGTGAAAAAGGATTGTATTGTTGTATTACTAATTCACCCCCCTCTCAGTAATCCAACATAAATCCCCTTGAAACTGTTTATCATTTTATTGGATAGAAAACTCTTTGACATAATTTAAAACAAAAAGACGATCATAGAAATATGATGGTTGTAAATTTGCTTTTGTAGCTTCAAAAGAAGAATCAAAATGGTCAAGAAAATATTCATTCTTCTTAGGTATCTCTTCACAACTAACATCCTTATATTTATTTATATGACAAGAATACATTTTTTCAAATTCCTCACAACATTCATCATAAATAAAATCAGTTAAATACATCCCTTTGCAATAAGAATTGAATGCAACATGAAAATCACTTAATGAAGCAATACTAGAAAGAGGGAGGGAATTATACCACTCACGATATTTCCCTTCCAAGGAGTGCCTGAACATATTGATAACAACATCTTCATGGAAAATACCAAGACTATGCATGCACTCATGAAAATCCAAAAGATTCTCTGCAGGATGATCACAATTGTTTCCCCTAAACCTTGGAAGTAAATGTTCCCACACTTCTCTATCAAGAACACAATTTGGAAATCCAACCATATTAAAGAAGTCACAAAATGCATACCATTGAGCTATTATTGCTTCCATATGAAAATATGACTTTTTGAAACTCTAGAGTCGCCACTGGATTCTTTAATCATGGAGTTACCAGGTGAATGATATGCATTATGAACATGTCTAGTCTTTGTTCACCATAAAAGATCATATATGTTCATGTTCGTTCTCCTAGGGAAATATATTTTGTTACTCAATTCCCCAGAAATGACACTGGAAGATGTTGGTCCTAAAGTCTGCACCTGACTGCTAAAGGGAATAGATCGACCTCCTCAAGTTTAGAATGATTGGTTTTCTGATTTTTTTGGTCAGTTAGAGGGATGGTTTAACCAAGATAAGAGCATGGTTGGGTTGGAAAAATGATATAGATGAGGTTTATCCTTGTCTGGTGGCACACAAATGAGATACAAGTGAAATAATATAGGTAAAAACAAATGGAAACAACAAACCACTCAATGAATAATTTGCTGCAAGAAGTTAATACTTAAAATATCATTTCAAGACATTAAACATCTATTAAAAACACAATTGCTCCCACAGGTTGCAATAAATAAAAATATTCACCAAAGCGTTATTTGTTTATAGGTTTTATATTAGTAAAGATAAGGTATACAATAGCTTAAGGAACTGAAATTTACTTCGCACGGATCAAAAACTGAATTCAAGATAAGATACAAAACACATGAATATTTGGACAAATACAAATTCATCAAAAGTATATTCACGAGGTAGAGAGATTTAATCCATGCATAGAATAGGTTCAACCAACTGATGTATTAATCTTCATTTCCGAAAATAAAACCCTCAAAACATACAAAAACTACATATTTATCAAAGTTGCAGAGGCTCTCGTCCATCTGGGATTGAGGCTTAACTCTACACTACCAGTTGTAAAACAACTTATTAACTTTGATAAAAAAGATTGTTGGAGTATATTAATGTATACTTCGAGCTTGACTTAATAAAAAATAAGTGGTTCATATCACACACAAATGACCACTTATGATGTCTTAATCTAAAAGAGTCTTGAACTTTAAAAACTAAAATTTTTGCCAATCATAAACCAAACAGATGCATATGTTGAATCGAACTGAGTCTTTGAATGAACTAAATAGGACTGATAGAAATGGATTATGAGTCAAGTACAGGTGTACATGTTCATTGGTTAAGGCCAACTAGGAGATAACTGAATGTGTTGGCATCGTTCGTCTTCAACTTATCTCCTGGGGGAAGAAGCAAGTCTTTTGGCACCTCTTTTGGAGTCTTTGATATTTCTTCTGCAATATGGAGTATGGTGTTGCAAGGACTTGACCTGCAACTTTAGTTTATGTGCATGTTGACTGTCAACAAGCTTCTTTGTCTTGACCGTAACTGGCCTTTCATTCTTGTCTTTCTCTGTGATGGTTTGGTTGTGTTATTCTCGTTTTTTTATACTCCTTGTCCTCACGTCATACCCATAAAATTTCTCAGGTTCCTTTGAATCTGAGATTCTAATAGACGAGCAATTAGATGTTGTACACTGGCTCTACATTCCCTTTGTTCGGCGTCGTTTAAAAACTTTCAAGCATGCAATTAATGAGGATAAGACACTTCATAAATTCAATATTGAGGAGATTTTGAATGCAACGTATGCATGTGTCCCGAATTACCGAACTTGCAAAGTCATTAACCAATGGTTATTGATAATTAACCATATATTAAGACTTTAATCATTTTAATATTTCGGGATTCCTGGTGCTCTGTCTCTTCGACACTCCAGCACTTAGGAGCTCCAACAATTTTGGGAATCATGTTTTCTCTGGATGAAAATATCTTGTAGTGACAATATCGCGAAGTGATGTGGTGGCCACTTTATAAATTCAGCGTCTAGAGCTCCGGGGAACTAAGTTTTCTCTGAATTAAAATTTCTTAGAGTGATCATCTCCTAGAGTGACGTGGTAACATATTGTCACAATTGATGACATGTCATAAAAATGAGAGTGCACGTGTCACCTGAAATAACGTAGATGGTGTAACCAAAGTGCCTGAAATAAGTGCCACATGTCATTTGTAATCAACTGACAGGTGGCTTATGACACGTCAATTGAAGAAGAAATTATGAGAAAGGGGCTCTAGCACTTTATTACTTTGGCGCTTCAGAGCTCTAGAACTTCAAGAATTCATGAGATTTTAAATGTAGAGTATGAATATCTCCCAGAGTGATGTGAAAGTTCAGGGCTCTGACACTTCGGGGCTCCGGTACTTCGAGAACTTTTTAGGATTGAAACAATGACAAGATCGGATGCAGGAATGCTGAATTCATAGAGTAACACTTCATATGGATTTGTATTTAAAACCTCATGTGATTTTCGAACTCCGAATTCACGATATTTGTTGATCTTGATTGAATATTGGGTCCTAACCGTCAAAATTTAAACCTCTCTGTTTTCTCACAATCTAAGCTCGGAATCCACTTCTCTGAATTGTTGTGTTTTTTTCTTTCGAATGTTTCTTGTGCATAAAAAGGACTTGGTCAACCTACTGCATGTTCAATTTTTGGTAAAGCAATATGGCATGTATTTCAAACTCAAACCAAAACAGGTAATAACCTTACAAGAAAGAAAAAAATGCTGCAAAATAAGTAAAGGTGGGTAGGGTCAATTGAAGCTGAGTCATTAAAACGTGGAGAATAATGTTGGATACCGAGAGGGAGGATGAATCAGTAATAGAGAATTGTAATCCTTTTTAACCATAAAATGAAAGTGTTATATCAATGTAGCATTATCCTCTAATAGGCACAGAGTAAATAAACAATGAACAAATGAGAAATCGTACGCATACACAGTACACCAATGTTTATACGTGGAAACCTAAAGTGAGAGAAAACCAAAGAACGATTTTTCTTATATGTCTTTAAGAATTGTATTCATTGGAAACACCAACTTCCTTTGTTTTCCAACTGCAACTGGAAGGAGGCTCCAACTCCCTAGCTTCTGAGGCTACAAACTGAGGGAAGCTCCAACTCCCCAATTCTCTAGCTACAACCAGAAGGAGTCTACAATCCCCTATGTTTTCCGCCTACAATTAGAAGGTGACTGCAACCACTTGTCCTTAACCCTTCCAACCACCCTGATGTAGAAGTAGAATGATGGAACCACTATCACACTATCACTGTGAGATATACTGTTGTAAACCTATACCAATCAACTTACATCAAACAACTTGTAAAAACTTGTACAAAAGAACTTGTAATCAAACTGTACCATAAACAAGTGAATCAACCATGCAACAACCTATACCTCAACCTGTACCATCAACGAGTGCATCAACCATGCACCAAAAATATACCAATAATGCATCACATACATATAAACTATGAATAATCAAGATGTACCAAAATTATCAACTATACACCTCATGTATGTGCCAACTCATCAACTATACACCTCATGTATGTGTCAACTCATCAACTACTTGTCTCAACCATATACCCAACATGTACCTCAACCAAAATCCCTCATCAATTCATCATCCAAATCTGATTTGTATCTCTATAATAGACTTGGTGTATTTGATCACATATCTACAAACATTCCTTAACTTTAACAACAAGAGACTAGCATTTTCATCAAACTTTACTTTAGTCTCACATGACTAATTTTGGATTAGTCAACAACCCTAACATGAAATAATCATAACTATGTACATGTAATGAATAAAGATATGAAAATAGTACACAATGTTCTTCAGTGTCTTTTATGAAATTCCTCCAACTTTCACTACTTGGAACTTCTCATAAAAGGCGTTATAGAAAAAATGGCATACCTTGTTTAATTCTAGCTTATTATAGAGAGCAAACTTGTAGAGCATGCCTCGCACATAATATTTTTTTGTGGATCTTAAAATGGTACACAAAATACAACAAATTTTACTATAACGAATACATTTGTTTGTACTAAATTTGGATCTCTTATGAAGAAGTTATGACATTTTTACCTGAAACACTTGTTTTAGACTAGTTTCAGGACTAGCCACAAACCCTATTTACCACGTAGTGTAACTCTAAAAATACAACGACCCACAAGATTAAAGTTTTATCACAGGTAATTGAATATTTTTACTCAACGACCTCCATATTTTGTGGTCGTATTCATACTAGAAACAAATTCATTGTGAAAATGGTGTAACAACCTCATTGTTATGGCCACGGGCGAAGCCAAATTTTTTGTTTTTGTTTTTAAGAATTAAGGGGAAAACAGGCAATGAAGACACAAGTTTGACCACACCATAGATGAAAAACATAATCATGCAACCCAGGCAACATGAAACTATGACACCATGCACAGGCACAAGGGAAACTAGGCAAAACAGACATAGAATAACGAGAGGTAACGACTAACCACCCGATGAAACAAGACACACCTACAAGCTAAGGGACCACTTCCCCTTCCCGGCATAACAATGTTGACGAAAAATACTAGAAACTCAAGGCACACCAACCAACACATGTGCCCAAGTAAACATACAATGCTCAACCACACTCACATGTTAGGCACCGACAAGGGTTCCATTCTAACGGGGCACGTCAAGTTACAATTAGACAATAATGTGTCCTCTAAATAAACATTAATACATTTAATTTTGCAAATCTAAGTGGTCAATGCCAAAACCATAATTATATATGCCCTCTATCCTTAATTAAATTCAATCCAGCAAGTCTAAAATTTGCAATCCATTCCATACTTACCAATCAATTTTAATCTTTAACACAACTTAAATGGTCAAGACTATGTTAATCCAAATTCTCCTTCCAACTAGACATTAACTTAAATAATAACATTTGCAATCTTAAAGTAGAATGATTCCATTTAAAAACTTATGAGAAATTAATCTCAGCATGTAGACTACTATATCGACCAAACTAACAATACTAGTTGTCATTAATATTGAGAAGGAAACTGCCAACTATTAATGTCGTTTTAGCAATCTAACAAGGCAACAACATCGCAGTTACATAACAATTATTATAGAAAAATAAGGCAATTGAGGTAACAATTAACATGATAGTTAATTCAACAATAACAAGGCGATTTACATAAATTTTATCATAATGAGTAAAGCAATAACAAGGCAATTAATGTAATAGTAACAATCAATATAACAGTAACAAGGAAATTAATATAACCATAAAAAAACAATTAATATATCATTAAGAAGGATTATATTGTCCATTAACTCACTGTAGAAAATTATCCTGGGAATTATGGCAATAATGTAGCATTTAATATTGCAATTAACATGGAAATTAACAGTAAAACGCAGGAAAAATTTAAGGCAAAATGGTGTCCAATCCAACAATTGCATTCAACCATTTAAAGGGGCACAAACGTTGTCATAGCAGCAACAAAACACAGTCACGGTTAATGGTGAATCGTTGTGCCATACCTTAGCAAGGACAGGCTACCATTTAATGGCAATTCGTGGGCATTTAATAGAAGCTCAGTCCATCATTTGAAAGACAAAACGTGGGCATTTAAAACAACAATCTCAGTTTCATTTGAAAGAAAAAACGTGGGCATTTAAAACAACAAACTTAGTCTTCTTTGAAAGAAAAAACGTGTGCATTTAAAACAACAAACTCAATCTCATCTAAAAGCAAAAACATGGACAATTAAAACAACAATCTCAGTCTCATTTGAAGGTAAAAACATTGGCATTTAAAACCACAAACTCAGTCTCATTTGAAAGAAAAAACATGGGCAATTTTAAACGACAATCTTTGTCTCATTTGAAAGCAAAAATGTTGTCATTTAAAATGATAATCTCTGTCTCATTTGAAAGCAAAAATGTGGGCATTTTAAACGGCAATCTCTGGAAACTTTTAAAAGAAAAAACATTTTTCCATTTCCAAGATACCAATACAAAATGCAGGCATGAATCAATTCATTTTTCCATTGCCCGAATACCAGCAAAAAATACAGACATGAATCAATTTTTTTTTCCATTTCCAGAATACCAATACAAAATGCAGACATGAATCAGTTCGTTTTTCCATTGCTAGAATACCAATATAAAATGCAGAAATGAATCAATCTGTGTTTCCATTACCAAAATACCAACACAAAAATGTAGACAAGAGTAAGAGAACCGGAAGGATCCAATCATCCAAGGAAAACAACAGAGGTAGACGACTGATAGGTTCGTCCTTCACTCATCATCCTAACATAGAAAAGCATGGCGTTGAGATCCATAGGTCTATTAAAATCGAAGCGACGACCATAGATAAGGCTCCTGGATGACTCCCCAGGCGAGGACTGATGAGCTAGGGACGAAGGGAAAACAACCAGAATGGTCACAATCAATACACCACAGGGCAGTCAATACATGCGGGAAAATGAAGGCCATGGGAGTCAATCAATCATTGAGCTAGGCTATAAAATTTCAGTTAACAATCTAGACAATCAGTATACTTACCCAATTAAACAAGCAGATCCCAAGCATAAATCCTACAACAATCTACAATATAAATGAAGAAAGTGTACCATTTCCTGATCGTCCGCTCTAGGTTGAAGTCCCGTGCGCTCTGTGCAACTCCTGCTTGCCGACTAACAAGACTTCACCAGTACCTCCCAGCCAATGCTAGGGGTACTCTTCTTCCCCCTTATCCCCTCGAGCCGCAAAGGGGCCACACACGCTAATTGAAGAATTAGCTAGCTCCCAGCTCACCTCGCAAGGTCGAGATACCACTCCTCACCAAGATGGGTATCCCAACTCCCACAAGCTAAGTCAGCCAAGTAGAGATTTTTGTAGTGTAATGTTACGCAAAACAGAAGAACCCCTCCATCCTTCTCCTCCCTCCATTATATAGAGTTTTGAACCCCTTTACCTTCCCAAAATCCCATTTAAATTAATCTTTAAAAATTAATTCCTAAAAATTCCTCCCCATACAAGTGTCACCCATCCCCTTCATTCCTCCATAAATTAATTTCTTTAATTAATTAATTACCCTTATTTCCCTCACCCACCCAGAGTCACTCCTAGATTCGCTCCTAGGTGTCCCCAAATTCTCTTACAGTTTTTAATGACTTTCCCCACTATTAGTTTGCTAGTTTAGTTTAAAATTAGAAAGTTCCTAAATGGTAGACACCTTACTAAGTTTGACTTTATGCTTTTTCCTTTGTGTTTCCCTTCTCTTTTTATGTTTTCCTCTTTTTCCTAGTTTCCTAATTATTTTGGATTTCTTCTTTCCCCTTTTTATTTAGAACTCAAAATGGTAGGTGTGGAAGTTACATTTTTCCCTTCCCCCCCCTTTTTTAAAAAAACAAAACAATTATTTATTTTATTTTTATTTATATATATA
>JZKD02S1644032.1:524147-547996 GCA_000966675.3 Picea glauca
AGGGTTTTTGGGGAAAACCTAATGGGATTAGGTCAAAAAAAGAGGATAAAAGAAAGAAGATGGGGGAAAAGAAGGGGATCTGCTATGGAGTATTGTTATGCTGCCAAAATGACAACGAGACTGATTGCTTGTAGGAGTTGGGGATTTCCCAGCTGACTTGAGTGGTAGCTCAGCCTTGGAGGCGAGTTGGGAAGCTAGGTACTGTCTGTATTGTGTGTGGCCCCTTTGTGGCTCGGGGGGCTGAGGGGGAAGGAGAGTACCCCTAGCGTTTGGCTAGGAGGTACCGGTGAGTCCTCTACGGTCGACACGAAGCAGGAGAAACACAGAGAGCAGGAGCGGCACTAGCGCGGGTCATCATTCGAAGCGGGAAAAGGGTAAAGGTATGTTCTTCATTTTGGTGGTAGAATATGTTAGGATTATGCGGTTCTTCTTATGATGGAAAGGTAGGATAGATCGATTGTTTATGTATTTATTTCTAATACTCTGCACATGTAGTAAAATAGGTTCTCAGATGTATTATCTTCGTGGCTTGAAGCGTAAGAGATTGGTTTCCTTTCGATCTCTGCATTATATATTTGGTTTTTTTTTTTTTTTGCCGTAGATTATGTGAAGGTGGGTGTTTCTTTTTAAATTTTACTTCAAGTTACCCTCTGCGCATGCTATTCATTTGTTTGTTGGTTTATTGACTGTCCCACCTCTTGATCATTAAAGACAGGGTTTTAGAGTTGGAAGACCACGACGTTGGGTTGTTTGCCTGTGTTGGCTGTGCAGTGCGCATGCCTACCTGTTGTAGGAAGCATTTTAGCATTCGGGCTCGTTTTAGACAAGCGCCACCACTCTTACCAGATTTTTACAGCCAAGTTAATTCACCCTGGCGGAAGGATGACTGGAAATTTCCTTGGTTTAAATAAACGGATTTTTACCCATGTGAAATTATCTACCAGGCGAAACCAACCATGCAGCTATCCTTTGCTGTTGATTTCCTCTGCCCGATCATCCTTTCTTGGGCGTTTAAATTTTTCAGTTTTCCTGTTGACCCTCTCATCTTCTGGTCCAGAGCCTTCGAGTTTGCATTGCAGCTTACACCCAGAAGGGTTCCCAGAATTTTTGCTTGACCAACCTACTACGCGAGTGGCCGCGACCGTTTTTTTTTACCTGTGTGAATTTATTTCCTGTGTGAATTTATCGGAGGACTCCTAATGCAATCAGTTGGCCATGCCTTCATCATTCAGTAGGCATTATTCCTCTGCGTGTTTTCTTTTGGGCGGTCGCTCCCTCTCTCTCTTGGAAAATTCGCCTTGAACCGACTGTCTGTTCCCTTCGACGCATGGTGAGGTTTTCATTTGGGGACTCAGAATTCCTTAATTCCATGGCCGATTACCACGGCTTTCCCTTCCTCACCCTTACCTGGCAGCGACTGGTGTCAGCGCCAGTGACCGGTGTCAGCGTCGGTATCGTAAAGTTTCAATGTCGGTTTTCACTCAGGACAATGCCTGGCCGTTCCCTTCCAACCTGAAGGTTCTCCTTAAGCCACGGTTACTTCTTTAATGAGGAACCTTAACTCGTTTCGTTAGAGCCTTTTTGTTGATCCTCTGACGCTTTTATTATTCTTATTGGGATTTCCTTATGTATTGACCTTCTAGTCAATCCTGCAAAGCCACTAGATAACAATGTTTAATCCGCAAGTCCTTTCCTCATCCTTATTCAGCTTTTAAATTTCATCATCTTTATTCGTATTTAATTATACATTGGTAACACCATAGCCTAAACCCGGTACCTTGGAGAGCATGCAAGCTGCAACTACCTCCGATTTTTTTATTGCCAAGAAACCCCTGTAGGAAATTAATTATCTTATTGTCGAGCGCCTCCTTTCGGCAACGTGAGTCCGATTGGCTTGGGCCCATTCCTCGGAGAGAGAACCCCCCCACGATCCTTTAGCTTTATTAAGTTGTTAGCTAATTGCCAGATATTTATGGTAATGATATTTATTCAATTGTTATTTCATTATTATTTAAATGTTATTTACCTAGTGTCTCGTGATTGCAGCGTTATTTAATTGCCATATACTTAATTGCTAATTAAATGGTGGAAGAAGGATTTACCAATATAAGGGTAACAGAGAATTTATAAGCATTGGTAGCGATGATTAACATTGAAATAATGATGCGGTTGAAAATGGGGTAAATACTTTAATTGAACATTGGTTAAATTGCAATTGATTATAGGATTAGGTTTCGATTTAACCAGCTGCTGCAAGTAGTTGTGAGTCACATCAAATTGACAGTTGACCTTGATAACCAACCTTGAATTTAGAGTCGTCATCATTTATAATGTGACTTTTTATTGCAAGGTTTTTAATTTAAAATATGCCATGGTGTTGTCATCGTGGTAAGGATATGGTAGATTAAATGTGATGGATTATTGTTAGGTTATTGATTTAAAATATGCCATGGTGTTGTCATCGTGGTAAGGATATGGTAGATTTAATGTGATGGATTATTGTTAGGTTATTTGATTTTAAATATGCAATGGTGTTGTCATCATGGTAAGGATATGGTAGATTTAATGTGATGGATTATTGTTAGGTTGTTTGATTTAAGATATACCATAGTGTTGTCATTATGAAAAAAATTATTGTAGCTGTATTTTTATGGATATCACCTATTGATGAAGGTGCTTGTTTTTTCGCAAGGTTAATGTGATATAAATATAATGCGTTTATTATTTCATGATAACGGAATTGTAATGTAACGACAAGGATACGATTAGGTTATGGAATAGTATCATAGTTTCATTTTATTCTAGCAGGAAAAAGATAAACTCTTATTTCTAATTAAATGATTGGGTAATGTAATGGTGATGATATGGCAAGGTTAGGGTAATAAATGAATGTTGAAATGTATTGATGGTAAGTTAGGTAATTTTATTTTATGATAGCACACAAGATGAATTATGATTCATATGTATTTGCGAGGTTAGTAAAAAGAATTATTTGATGATAACATGGTGGGAATGTGGTTAAATGTTATCGAATCATTAACATAGGAAAAAGAAATGTCCTTCAACTAGTACAGTCAGTCATGGGTAATAGGGGATGGCAATTAATTGATATGCATTATGTTTAGGGTAGATTGGCAACTTGTGAGCTAGTGGAAATTACAAGGAGTATTGGATCCAAAATTGGTGCTATTGAGTTGTGGATATTGCCATGTCCTGGCGATGGTTGGTAGTTGTCGGAGTCCTTTCGGGTTGCATTTTCTGTAGCGGTCATGGAAATTTTATTAACTATTGTTGTATGTGGTAGTAATCATTTATTGCTTGGTCTGGGGGTGTCGGGTAGGATGTAGACGCCTCCACGTAGCCTAGTGTGTAAGGGTGTGGGTGTGATTATTTTTCGGTGTAAGGAATCTGGTGCCGTATCAAGAGTCTCGGGCCCTTTAAAGGCAGGGTTTCCACTCTTGCGACACACTTGACAGATCTTACTAGTTTCTGCCTGAGTAGTCGTCCAGGAGCCTATCTGACCTTCTCTCTCTCTCCGGAGCAGAGAACTAAGATTAAACGCCCTGCTTTCCTGTGCAAAAATAGTAAGATCTACTACCATGGATTCCTCCCTCTGTGTTTGTACTGTGCCTACCCCAGTATGTCGTTAAGTGTTTATGTTGTGCGCCTTATCTCTTTGGTCGTTTATTGTCGTGGTCACTTGATGTGTGCCTTATGTCTGTAGTCGTTCATTGCTAGTAGCCACTTGTTGTGCGTCTTGTCTTCTAGTGGTGATCATCGTGGTTGTGTCTTGTTGATTGCCGTGTGGTGACATAGAGTCAAGTGTGTTTGTTCCTTTCTACACGCACACACACACTTTAAAAAAAAAAAAAAAATTGCACCTGTTGTCAAAGTCGTTGTCACAACGAGGAGGGTTGTTACAAAGTACAAAGAACCTTGACCTCTTGACTTCGTAACTTCTGAAATTCCAAACCCCAATGCGTTCAACAAAGGCTGGCTCCCCAACTAGACTTTTCACGATTTCGGTATTTCTGACTTCATGATTTCGCGAATCCGGATGCAAGACTTCCAACTCTTTGACCTCTGAAACCCTGAAACAGTCACCAAGGTTTGACTCCGCTTATTGAAGCGGACACACCACCTTTCCACTCCACTATCTTCTATCTTCGACGTGGACTCTTGCCACCTGTCACCTTTCCCATCTTTCAAGACTTGAACAACCCTTCGACAACCCATGTTATTTCGAGCCTCCAGGTACCGGGAGTTCAAAATTCTCGATCCCAAAACACATATCACCACAATCCCTGAATTCTCGAACCCTGAAACAACGAACTACTGAAACACACTTTCACAAATATTTCATGTTTCACAACTTTGAGGGTTTTGATGTGAAGTGTCTAGAATCCTTGTCAACGGGAATGGCAAAACCCCAATCCCTGAAATGCCAAAATGGCACTTCAAAGATATTCCAGGTTTTGAAACTTTGGGATTTTCAATAAAAAGGCCCCTGGCTCCTTGTCATCAGGATTTCCAGTATTCTGAATCCCTAATTACCAAAATCCCGAAACTCCACACTTAAAAATCCTTTTCGCCGATTCGGGAGTTAGAGTGACCAAAGGATTTGGCTTGCACTCTGGACTTACAAACCCCGATTTGCCAAAATGATCTGATAGCTCAGTTGACCATGATCAATGGTCCACGTTGATTCTTGAAACCAAGATAATGGGTTCGTCCAACCCTTATCCACTCTGCAATTATTCTAGATCCTACGGTCCTCATGACTTCGGGAGTTCTCCTCAGAGAATTCTGACCGCTCATTTCCTCCTTGATAACTTCTGTGAAATGAACCAATGTTTTCCCAATGGAACTTAGCTTCTGCACGGTGTCTTCAATCCCCTTCTTCCTTTGATTACTTTCAAAGGTGCCGACCCTCCTGAGATTTCACTTGCGAATTCAAGCCTTCTGAGAAAGAGCCTCTGCTCGCAATCGTTGCGGAAATCCCTCAAATACTTCTGCGTATTTGATTTCTCGACTCTGTGCACTTTCTGTAACAACAGTCCTTCAACTCTCCCCTTAGTTGATAAGTTCTAAGATTTCAACTAGACTGCGCACACCTTGCATGGATTCTGTGCTTCACCTGCACTTCTGCTGGAATGAGAACAACGGTATTCCTCCTAAGCTTTCAGAGATAAACTCTGAACCTTTGTCAACGCACTCCTTGCAAACGTTTCACTGCACTCCTTGCTGGAACTTCTCTCACTGAGGAAGAGAAATAATTGAAACTCATTCTCTCTCTCTTTCAGACTTCAAACATTCAACATGAAATCATACATACACACAGTATTAAAGAAAATGCATAACCAGAGAGAATAAGCAACTGTAAGCATACCATTCACCATGTATAGACAGAAAACATCATAACACCATGAGATCTGATTCAAAGCTTCATATATTAATTCAAAGCTCCTGTACATGGAATATTCCCTACAATTCTCTTCTACAACTTACTTCTTTTGTGTTATTAATAAAATTACTTACAATGATACAATGGTGAGGGTGTCTATACCCATTTTCCCTCCTACTCTCTAAACTGTCTAATCTATAAATTCAAATCTACCTACTTTCATTAACTATGCATAAATACCTCTACATTCTACAGATGAGAGTGAATTGCTCATGATCTGTTTACAATATGCAAGTACGCTTCCCCTTAACCATTACATTAATGTTTCAAAAACATTTCAAAATGTGAAAAATGCATGTTGCGCTTTCCAGCTGTCTTTCGCCTCCATGCTCGCTTGACTGTTTATGATGCTCCTACATCAACACTTTAGTAAGAATATTATCCTCCTAGGGAAGTGTGAACTACCCATCTAATACTTGAAGTTAACTCACTTCACTTATTTAGTGACTTTCAATAATTAGAAAATTCTCACTCAGTTAGGATCTTAGTTCCACTCTTGGACTCTGGTCTTATTCTAGGATATTTTTTATATGATGGAATGTTGGATTACTGAGAGGGGGGGTGAATCAGTAATAGAGAAATTTAATCTTTTTTAACCATAAAATAAAAGTGTTATATCAATGTAGCATTATCATCCAATAGTTTCATAGTAAATAAACAATGAACAAATGAGCAATCACACACATACATAGTACACCACTGTTTTTACATGGAAAACCAAAGTGGGAGAAAACCAAGAAATTCTTTTTGTTATATGTGTTTAAGAATCACATTCGTTGGCAGCACCAACTTCCTTTGTTTTACAACAACAAATCGAAAGAGGCTCCAACCCCCTAGTTTCTCACGATACAACCTGAAGGAAGCTCCAACTCCCCAATTCTCTGGATACAACCAGAAGGAGGCTACAACCCCCTATGTTCTCTGGCTACAACCAAAAGGTGGCTAAAACCACCTTTCCTTGCCTCATCCAACCACCCGTACATAGAATTAGAATGACGGAACCATTGTCACACTATCACTTTGAGATATATTATTGTAAACATATACCAATCAACCTGTAATCAACCTCTAGAAACATGTACCAATAACATGTACCATACATCAACCTATACCTCAACCTGTACCATAAACAAATGAATCAACCATGCACCAAACTTGTACAAATAACATGTCGCAATAACCTATCCAAACAACCTGTAATCAATCTATACCATAAACAAGTGCATTAACCATGCACCAACCTATACCTCAACCTGTACAATCAACGAGTGAATCCACCATGCATAAAATATGTACCAATCATGCATCAAATACACATAAACTATGACTCATCAATATGTACCAACATCGTCAACTATACACCTCATGTATGTGGCAACTCATCAACTACTTGTCTCAAACATGTACCCAACATGTACCTCAACCAAAATCCCTCATCAATTTCATCATCTAAATCATATTTTTAACTTTGTAATAGACTTGGTGTATATGATCACATACCTACAAACCTTCCTTAACTTTAACAACAAGAGACTATCATTTTCATCAAATTTTACTTTAGTCTCACATGACTAATTTTGGATTAGTCAACAACCCTAACTTGAACTAATCATAACTATGTACCTATAATGAATAAATATTTGAAAATAGTACACAATGTTCTTCAGTGTATTTTATGAAATTCCTCTAGGTTTCACTACTTGGAAACTCTAAAAAAATGATTTGTAGCAAAAATGACATACCTTGTTGAATTCTACATTATTCTAGAGAGATAACTTGTAGAGCGTTCCCTGCATGGAATATTTGTTGTATGGATCTGAAAATGGTACACATAATACTAAAAACTTTAATATAACCAATACATTTTGTGTTACTTAATTTGGATCTGTTATGAAGACGTTATGACATTTTTACCAGAAACACCTATTTAAGACTAGTTTCAGGACTAGCCACAAACCTTATTTTCCATGGAGTGTAAATCTAAAAATAAAATGAACCACAAGCTGAAATTTTTATCACGGATACTTGGATATTTTTCCTCATCATCCTCCCAATTTCATGGTTTGAGTAATTCTATAAAAAACTTTATTGCGAAAATGGTGAGATGACCTGTAAATAACATACCTTAGAAAACATCATCAATATAATTTATCCTCTCTTGAATTTTGTCCTTCCTTACTTCAACTTCCCTTTGAAATTATGCTTATATATCCTTTGATTACCTTAGTCACTTTTAGATATTCAATATTCTCAAGAGTGATGAAAATGAGAGAGACTTCCCTCTTATTTATACTTTTATGTAGCTTCCTCAAGAGGTTATCATTTAACCACTTTAACTCACTTTCCTTATTTTAGGGTTAACCCACTTCTAACTACTTGTCCACTTATTAATTTATCCATTAAATTTAATATTTAAATAATTTCTTTTGTATCCACTTTGACTTACAGTACACTCATCACTTCACTTTATTATTTACCTTCTAAAATCTCTTAAACCACTTTCCTTATTTTAGGGCTAACCCACTTCTAACCACTTGTCCTCTTAGTAATTTCTCCATTAAATTTATTATTTAAATAATTTATTTTGTATCCACTTTGACTTATAGTACACTAATCACTTCACTTTATTATTTAAATAATTTATTCTTTCCAAACACTTTGACTACTTTGAACTTTTGGAGCTTCTAGATGACTCATGAGGGTTCTCCAACTTCACATGGCCATAAATCTCTAACGGTGAGGAGTTATGTGACATTCCACATACCACCAGAAATGGCATGACATGCAATATCCATATAGAATAGTATTACCTACAAATATATCAAAACTCAAACCATTTTTCATCAAAAAAACTTGGTTCCATTACCCAAACCTTTGTACTACCGGAATTTGCTACTGGACTTTCTTCAAGGGTTGAAATCAATGAAAACCAACCCAATTAATCAACATGGAATGAATGTTGACTTCATGTAGATTCCTCACTAAGTTTGCACCTATATTGTTGAACTTTTCTTATTATTATCAACTTTTTACTTTAGTTAATTGTTGTTATTGGGAGAAGTTACTTTTTTACTTAAGCATGCACATTGAAATCCAAACCTAATGAACATTAATCCTCATGTGGAGAGTCATAAATATTGTATGCATTATCGAGGATTACTACATTTTGATGATAGTTTGTTACTTAGTCACTTATGTGTGAATATTGATTCTATTTTTCTCTCTCCTCTCTCTCTTTTGTAATTAGCTATTATAGTATCTCCTTATCACAATTTGGTCTTGGATTGTGGTTTAATCCTACATGGTATCAGAGCCATTATTGTGAGGGAGTATTCACTTTTATTGTGGGTTTATAGATCAAATTGGATAGCCCATAGATAAATACGGATCAACCATATTCTTAAGTTATCTTGACACCCTAAACTACTTTTAGTGGAAGCCCAAGGTATAGCTTCTACTTCGAAGCAAGGGTTTGTATAGGATGACCATGGGGACTGAGTTCGAGCCTACTTCAGCCATAGATAAATAAAATTACTTCAACAAAATGGATGAATAATATGGAATATTTTTCTTGAGAATCTCTCCATATCTCCTCTTTAATGTCGATCCTTGCAATACTCCTAATGATTTTTGGACAAAGTTGAAGGATTTTCTAAGAAAGAAAGACAATCTAATAGACCATTAGCTGGAGAATGATCTACATGCATTGAATCCAAGATATTTCAAGACCCTACATGACTAATTTTGTAAGTTTAAGACTTTTCTTTCTCATGTTAAGTTTTGTGGAATTGATAAGAAAGATGAACAATTAATCTTTTCCATTCTAATAAAATTAGGACCATAGTATTTTGTATACACTTCTTCTTTTCATACTACCAGGTTAGTTATGGGGTCTACATGGAAGATGCGATACCTATATTATTTCATGGAGTCACTTATCCATGAGAAAACAAAGCTTTTCCAAATAGGGACACTTAAGAATTCCAATCCCCATGCACTTACAGTTCAATAAAGTTAAAAGAAGAATAAGTATAAGAACAAGGGAAATAAGGACCTAGAGAACAAGAAGGAAGGTAAAAAAAAATCCACATATGAGAGCTCGAGTTCCAAGGCATCAAAAGGAAAGAAGGAGAATACAAAATGTTCCTATTGTAATATGGGGTTCCATCCTAATATTTCTTGCATAAAAAAGACCATATATCTCATGGGACAAACACTTGAGAGACATCACCTCGAGGACTTTATTCTAGATAATGCAAGGAAAAAACCATCATTACAATGAGGTAATGGTCATGCATTACTTGCTATTTCATCTTCTCCTAATTCTTGGGTGCTTAATTTAGGGGATACTCATAACATGGCCTCATCAGATAGACCTTTATCATACTTGGAGACTTGTTCCATACCATTTATCTTCATGGGAGATGATTCTCCTACAGAGGTTTGTAGAAGGGGTAGAGTTGATCTAGACCATGGTTGATTTCAATATGCACTTCATGTTTTGAATCTTTCAGTGAATATTCTCTTCATCTATCAAATCACTCATTCAGGTTCAAGGAAGAAGTTGGAGTTCACTCCGGACTCAGTTATTATTTTTGACATGTCATATGGTTCAAAAATTGTCGTTGGTGAGGTTAATCACCTTTCCAGGTTGTACGCCTTCTCTCACTTCACTCATAAATATGATTATGTATCTCTTGTAACACATACTAATGAAAATTCCAAGTTGTGTCATGAGAGTTTTGGGAATTTGAATTTTAAATATTTAGATCATCTTAGTAAGGATTACCCCACATTCATTATGCAAATGTAGTTTACTAGGGCTACATACTAGGGAACCATCCTGAGGAGAAGTTCAACACAGGTAAATCATGGAGGGAATCATCACTTCTAGAGTTGGTTAACATTGACAGTAAATGTTCTTTCCCACACCCATATATCAATAAAGATAAGTATGTTCTTACTTTCATTGATGAATTTTTGATATATACATGGGTCTGCTTTCTCAAATTAAAATATTAGGTCTTTGAGTGTCTTAAATATTTCAAGCATCTAGGTGAGAAGTAGACAAGGAAGAGGATTATGAATATTTTTTCATATAATGGAGGAGATTATGTGAATAAGGATTTTTATCATCTTTGATAAAAATCAGATATATATTTGCATCACACAGTTCCATATACTCCACAATAGAATGGGGTAGTAGAGAGAAAGAATGTGACATTGAAAGAGATGGCCAACTGTATGTTGTAGGCTAGAGAAATACCTCCAAAGTTATGGGCTGCAGCTATAAACAATGCATCCTAAATTCAGAATAGATTTCCTTATAAATTAGTTAAGGGAGTAATTCCATATGAGGCTTGGAGCATGAATAAATAGAAAGTCACCCGCTTCATAATTTTTTGTTCTCGTGCATGGGATAGGACACCTTTTGTAAGGAGTGTATTTTTGTTGGATATAAAGAGGGAGTGAATGGATATATGTTATTATATACTACTTTAGATACAATATTCATTCAAGGGAGTGTGCATTTTGAATAGGGTCCTTCATAGGTACTTCTAGGGCAATACACACCTCCACCTCCACCGCCACTAGTTGTAGAGATTTGTGAGACTTCTTCCAATCATATTTTTTATCAGATATTTGAATATGATATATCTTATATTTCTTAAAAAAAACAATAATATTCATGTCTAAAGCATCAACCATGATGGGAACAACAAACTCTTTAGGCAACACATGATCTAGTGGGTGATCATGCCAATCCATGGAGAACTGAATCTCAGTTTGTGGAGCATCTGCAGGATTTTAATACCATGGATTCATTGCTTCCTATTTATTTTTATATGTTACTTGGATCATATCCTTAGTATTATACAGAGGCTAAAGGAAACCCCCATTGGGTGGAAGCTATGAAAGAGGAGTACAATTCCTTGATAGAGAACAACACATGAGAGTTGGTTCCTCTACCTTCCAACATAAAGATTCTTATATGTAAGTGGATTTTCAAGAAAAATAGGGTTGTTTATGGATACGTTAAAAAATATAATTCTCTTTTAGTATCTAAAGGTTTTTCACATGTACAAGGCATTGACTATGAGGATAATTTTTCACCGGTTTCCAAGATTTATTCCATTCGATTAGCTCTAGCTATTTCAACAACGAGAAAGTGGGAGGTACACCATATGTATGTGAATAATGAATTATTTCATATATATATTAATGAGGATATATATATGGAGCATCCATAGGGATATGTTCATGATCCATCGTTAGTGTGTAGGTTGAGGAAGTCATTCTACAGACTTAAGTAGGCACCTCGAGCATGGTATGCTAACATGAACTTGTATATTCTCTCTAGAGGTTTTATTAAATGTATATCATATCCTAATGTGTATATGATGAGAAAAATATATTCTCTTCTATTGATATTTCAATATGTATATGATTTACTCATCACAGAAAGATCAACCTATTGCATTACTTTATTGGTCTGGAAATCAACCAAAATGATTCAGGAATCAATATGGCTCATTCCAAGTATGCCAGATATCTACTTGATATGTTTCATATGAAATTTTTTTAGATAGATCCAACACTCTTTCAGTCATGGGTTAGACTAGAGGATGTTGGTGCAACACCTTTGGTTGATTGTACTAGATATCGACACTTGGTGGGGAGTATTCTCTACCTTACACACTCTCAACCAAAAATTTATTATGAAGTTGGATTAGTTTATAAGTACATGTAGTAGCCTCATGAGATTCATAAGAAGGAAGCAAACAGAATTATCAGATATGTCAAGAGGACTACTAGTTTGGGTATACACTATGCAACATGATCTTCCTTGTATCTTGTTGGTTACAAAAAATCAGATTGGGCAAGCAATAGCATTGATCGCAAGTCCACTTCCGGACATATCCTCTACCTTGGATAGAGACCTATATATTGGTCAAGTAAGAAGAAATAAATAATTTCTTTATCATCATCAAAGGAAGAGTACAAGGGTGTAATGAATGTTAATAATAAAGCTATTTGGTTGCAACACTTTCTTACAGAGTTGGGAGTTCATTTTCATCATTTGATAGTTATATGGTGTAATAATAAGATTTCCAGTGTACTCCAATTTCTAATGAAGCCAAGAAACCATTTGACTCAGAACCATAACTCCATGCATGTCAGTATTTAAAATAATCCAAAGAGGGTATAACATATGAGACAAAACATTAGCAGGCATATTGTACTTACAACTGCAAATGATGATCATGCTAAAACTTACAATATTTGAGATCTCGAAAAAATAAAATTCCATCCAACTTTCTATTAGATATTAAAACTCATGAAAAGACTCCAATTGGTTGAAAATAAAAAGTTTTTCTTTAATGAGATCTGCATTATTGATAATATTATATATTTCCTCATGTTCTCCTTAAAAAATCTCATTAAGATCATACGCTTCATAATAAACAGGAGCAAATTGTCAGATAGTTGGCTTAGGTTGATGGACCTATGGTATGGATTGTTGGTTGTCATTGATGTCAACCATTGGAGATATTGTAGATTGATGTCAACCCTTAGTTATTGATGTCAACCCTTGGATAAAGTATGGTAGTGAATTCCAGTAGCACAAAGATTTGGGTAATGGACCCAAGTTTGTTTGATGTATAATGGTATGAGTTTTAATATATTTGAAGGTAAGAATATTCTAGATGGGTATTACATGTCATGTCATTTCCGGTGGTATGTGGAACATCACATAAATCCTCACGATTAGATTGTTATGGCCATGTGAAGTTGGAGAACCCAGGTTTGGGTAATGGACCCAAGTTTGTTTGATGTATAATGGTATGAGTTTTGATATATTTGCAGGTAAGACTATTCTATATGTATATTACATGTCATTCCATTTATGATGGTATGTGAAACATCACATAACTCCTCACGGTTTCAAAGTTATGTCCTTTCAAATTTGGAGGACCCTCATATGTTGGCTTGAAGCCCCAAAAGGTCAAAGAAGTCAAAGTTCTTGCAAAGAATAAATTATTTAAATAATAAAGTGAAGTGACAAAGTCAAAAAACATTGTTTAAATAATAAAGTGAAGTGACAAAGTCAAAGAGGATTATTTAAATAATAAAGTGAAGTGACAAAGTCAAAGATGATTATTTAAATAATAAAGTGAAGTGAAAAAGTCAAGTAGGATTATTTAAATAATAAAGAAAATGAAGAACTTTCTAATCATGGAAAGTGGTTAGAAGTGGGTTAGCCTTAAAATAAGGAAATTTGGTTAATATGGTTAAAAGGCAACCCCTTGAGGAAGCTACATGAATGTATAAGAACATGTGTTTCATTCTAAGAGGTCACAAGTTCAAATCCAGAGGGGGGTAGGGTATGTATACCTCTGTAGACTTTACCAATCAAATCTCTGGGCAGAGGGGGCCCCTTGTCCCACAAACAAGGGGGTCTCATACACCAATTTGGTGTGGCTTAGTTGTGACCTTAAAAATAGATTAAAAAAAAAAATAAGAGTCAAGGCTCTCTCATTTTAATAACACTTGAGAATATTTAATATCTACAGGTGACTAAGGTAACCAAAGGATATATAATTCTAATTTCAGAGAGAAGGTGAAGTAAATAAGGAAGAAATTCAAGGGAGGATAAATTCTTTTGATGATGTTTTCTAAGGTATGTTATTTACAGGGTATCTCAACATTTTTGAAATAATTTTTTTTATAGAATGATTCAAACCATGAAATTGGGAGCACATTGAGGAAACATATCGAAGTAGCTGTGGTACAAATTTTAGCTTGTGGGTCATTGTATTTTTGGATTAACACTCCGTGGAAATTAGGGTTTGTGGTTAGTTTTGAAACTAGTCTAAATAGGTGTTTCGGGTAAAAACGTCATAACTTCTTCATAACAGATCCAAATTCAGTATGACCAAATGTGTTGGTTAGAGTAGAGTCTTTATTATTCGGTGTACACTTTTAATATCCATACAACAAATATCCTATCTGGAGCACACTCTACAAGTTTTCTCTCTAGAATAAGCCAGAATTCAACAAGATATTCCATTTTTTCTATAACTCATTTTCTGAGATGTTCCAAGTAGTGACACCTGGAGGAATTGCATAAAATGTACACTAAAGAAAATTGTGTACTATTTTCATATCTTTATTCATTATAGGTACATAGTTATGATTATTTCAAGTTAGGGTTATTGACAAATCCAAAACTAGTCATGGGAGACTAAAGTAAAGTTTGATGAAAATGATAGTCTCTTGTTGTTAAAGTTAAGGAAGGGTTGCAGGTGTGTGATCATATACACCAGGTCTATTATAGATTTACAAATCATATTTGGATGATGAAATTGATGAGGGATTTTTGTTGAGGTGCATGTTGCATACATGGTTAAGACAAGTAGTTGATGAGTTGGCACATACATGAGGTTTATAGTTGATGATGTTGGTACATATTGATGAGTCATAGTTGATGAGTAGTTGATACATTATTGGTACATACTTGGTACATGGTTGGAGGAACTTGTTAGTAGTATTGTTGAGACATGGTTTATGGATGATGTAGCATACTTGTATTGGTATATTATTAAAAGAACATATTGATATTGGTGATGATTATGAGTTGTTGTGTTATTCTTGGTTGATGCACATCTTTGAGAGTTGTCTTGGTGATTGATCTTGGTGAGTAGATCTGATTTGATTGATAATATTCATGAGACAAGTTTTTGTTATAGGTTGTTTGGATAGGTTGTTGTAACAATTTATTCATATAGGTTTGCTGCATGGTTGATGCACTTATTCATGGTATAGGTTGAGGTACAGGTTGGTGCATGGTTGATGCACTTGTTTATGGTACAGGTTGATTACATGTTGTTTGGTACAGGTTGGTGTATGGTTGATGCAATTTTTTATGGTACATGTTGATCACAAGTTGAGGTACAGGTTGATGCATGGTTTATGCATGGTTCAGGTTATTGGTACAGGTTGTTTGGTGCAGGCTGATTGGTACAGGTTTATAGCAGTATATCTCATAGTGATAGTGTGATAGTGTTTTAATAATTCTAATTATACGTCAGGGAAGTTGGATGGGGTAAGGACATGTGGTTGTATCCACTTTCAGGTTATAGCTAGAGAACATAAGGGGTTGTAGCCTCTTTCTGGTTGTAGCCAAAGAATTGTGGAGTTGGAGCTTCCCTCAGGTTGTAGCCTAAGAAACTAGGGGGTTGGAGCCTCCTTCCAGTTGCAGCTAGAAAAAAGAGAAAGTTGGTGCTTCCAATGAGTGTAATTCTTAAATACATATAAGAAAAATCATTTAGTGGTTTTTTCCCACTTTTTTCTTTCCATGCAAAACACCAGTGTACTATGTATGTGTATGATTGCTCATTTGTTCATTGTTTATTTACTCTGCTACATTGATATAACACTTGAATTTTATGGTGAAAAAGGATTATATTGTTGTATTACTAATTCACCCCCCCTCTCAGTAATCCAACATAAATCCCCTTGAAACTGTTGATCATTTTCTTGGATAGAAAACTCTTTGACAGAATTTAAAACAAAAAGACGATCATAGAAATATGATGGTTGTAAATTTCTTTTTGTAGCTTCAAAAGAAGAATCAAAATGCTCAAGAAAATATTCATTCTTCTTAACCATCTCTTCACAACTAACATCCTTATCTTTATTTATATGACAAGAATACATTTTTTCAAATTCCTCACAACATTAATCATAAATAGAATCAGTTGAATACATCCCTTTGCAATAAGAATTGAATGCAACATGAAAATCATTAAATGAAACAATACTAGAAAGAGGGAGGGAATTACACCACTCACGAGATTTCCCTTCCAAGGAGTACCTGAACATATTGATAAGAACATCTTCATGGAAAATACCAAGACTATGCATGCACTCATGAAAATCCAAAAGATTCTCTGTAGGACGATCACAATTGTTTCCCCTAAACCTTGGAAGGAAATATTCCCTTACTTCTCTATCAAGTACACAATTTGGAAACGCAACTATATTAAAGAAGTCACAAAATCCATAGCATTGAGCCATTATTGCTTTGATTTGAAAATATGACTTCTTGAAACTCTAGAGTCGCCACTGGATTCTTTAATCATGAAGTTACTAGGTGAATGATATGCAGTCTGAACGTGTCTAGTCTTTGTTCACCATAAAATATCAGATATGATCATGTTTGTTCTCCCAAGGAAATATATTTTGTTACTCAATTCCCCAGAAATGACGCTGGAAGATGTTGGTACTAAAGTCTGCACCTGACTGCTAAAGGGAATAGATCGGCCTCCTCAAGTTTAGAATGATTGTTTTTCTGATTTTGTTGGTTAGTTAGAGGGATGGTTTAACCAAGATAAGAGCATGGTTGGGTTGGAAAAATGATATAGATGAGGGTTATCCTTGTCTGGTGGCACACAAATGACATACAAGTGAAATAATATAGGTAAAAACAAAGGGAAACAACAAACCACTCAATGAATAATCTGCTACAAGAAGTTAATACTTAAAATATCATTTCAAGACATTAAACATCTATTAAAAAAACAATTTCTCCCACAAGTTGCAATAAAAAAAAATATTCACCAAAGCGTTATTTGTTTACAGGTTTCATATTAGTAAAGATAAGGTATACAATAGCTTAAGGAAATGAAATTTACTTTGCACAGATAAAAAACTACATTCAAGATAAGATACAAAACACATGAACATTTGGACAAATAAAAATTCATCAAAAGTATATTCACGAGGTAGAGAGATTTAATCCATGCATAGAACAGGTTCAACCAACTGATGTATTAATCTTCGTTTCCGAAAAATAAAACCCTCAAAACATACAAAAACTATCTATTTATCAAAGTTGCAGAGGCTCTCGTCCATCTGGGATTGAGGCTTAACTCTACACTACCAGTTGTGAAACAACTTATTAACTTTGATAAAAACATTGTTGGAGTATATTAATGTATACTTCGAGCTTGAATTAATAAAAAATAATTGGTTCATATCACACACAAATGACCACTTATGATGCCTTAATCTAAAAGAGTCTTGAACTTTAAAAACTAAAATTGTTGCCAATCATAAACCAAACAGATGCATATGTTGAATCAAACTGAGTCTTTGACCGAACTAAATAGGACTGATAGAAATGGATTCTGATTCAAGTACAGGTGTACATGTTCATTGGTTGAGTCCAACTAGGAGATAACTGAATGTGTTGGCATCGTTTGTCTTCAACTTATCTCCTGGGGGAAGAAGCAAGTCTTTTGGCACCTCTTATGGAGTCTTTGATATTTCTTCTGCAATATGGAGTATGGTGTTGCAAGGACTTGACCTACAACTTTAGTTTATGTGCATGTTGACTGTCATCAAGCTTCTTTGTCTTGACCGTAACTAGCCTTTCATTCTTGTCTTTCTCTGTGATGGTTTGGTTGTGGTATTCTTGTTTTTTTATACACCTTGTCCTCACGTCATACCCATGAACTTTCTCAGGTTTCTTTGAATATGAGATGCTAATAGACGAGCAATATGATGTTGTACACTAGCTCGATGTTCCCTTTGTTTGGCGTCGTTTAAAAACTTTAAAGCATTCAATTAATGTGGATAAGAGACTTCATAAATTCAATGTTGAGGAGATTTTGAATGCAAAGTATGCATGTATCCAGAATTACCGAACTTGCGAAGTCATTAACCAATGGTTATTGCTAATTAACCATATATTAAGACTTTAATCATTTTAATATTTTGGGACTTCAGGTGCTCTGTCCCTTCGACACTCTAGCACTTAGGAGCTCCAACAATTTTGGGAATCATGTTTTCTCTAGATGAAAATATCGTGTAGTGACAATATCGCGAAGTGATGTGGTTGCCACTTTGGCAATTCGACGTCTAGAGCTCCGAGGAACTAAGTTTTCTCTGAATTAAAATCTCTCGAAGTGATCATCTCCCAGAGTGACGTGGTAACATGTTGTCACAATTGATGATGTGTCATAAAAATGAGAGTGCCCGTGTCACCTGAAATAACATAGATGGTGTAACCAAAGTGCTTGAAATGAGTGCCACGTGTCATTTGTAATCAACCAATAGGTGGCTTATGACACATCAACTGAAGAAGAAATTATGAGAAAGGGGCTTTGGCACTTTATTACTTAAGCGCTTCAGATCTCTGGAACTTCAATAATTCAGGAGATTTTAAATGTAGAGTATGAATATCTCCCAGAGTGATGTGGAAGTTCAGGGATCTGACACTTCGGGGCTCCGGTACTTCGAGAACTTTTTAGGATTGAAACAATGACAAGATCAGACACACAAATGCCGAATTCATGGAGTAACACTTCATATGGATTTTTATTTAAAACCTCATGTGAGTTTCAAACTCCTAATTCACGAGATTCATTGATCTTGATTGATTGTTGGGTCTTAACCATCAAAATTTAAACCTCTCTATTTTCTCACAATCTAAGCTCGAAATCCACTTCTCTGAATTGTTGTGTTTTTTTCTTTCGGACGTTTCCTGTGCATAAAAAGGACTTGGTCGACCTACTGCATGTTCAATTATTGGTAAACCAAGATGGCATACATTTCAAACTCAAACCAGAATAGGTAATAACCTTACAATAAAGAAAAAGATGGTGCAAAATAAGTAAAGACGGGTAGGGTCCATTGAAGTTGAGTCATTAAAATGTGGAGAATAATGTTGGATACCGAGAGGGAGGATGAATCAGTAATAGAGAAATGTAATCCTTTTTAACCATGAAATGAAAGTGTTATAGCAATGTAGCATTATCCTCCAATAGGTGCAAAGTAAATAAACAATGAACAAATGAGAAATCATACACATACACAGTACACCAATGTTTATACGTGGAAACCTAAAGTGAGAGAAAACCAAAGAATATTTTTTGTTATATGTCTTTAAGAATTGTATTCATTGGAAACACCAACTTCCTTTGTTTTCCAGCTGTAAATGGAAGGAGGCTCCAACTCCCTAGCTTCTGAGGCTACAAATTGAGGGAAACTCCAACTCCCCAACTCTCTAGCTACAACCAGAAGGAGGGTACAACCCCCTATGTTTTCCGCCTACAATTGGAAGGTGGTTGCAACCACTTGTCCTTAACCCTTCCAACCACACTGATGTAGAAGTAGAATGATGGAACCACTGTCACACTATCACTGTGAGATATACTGTTGTAAACCTATACCAATCAAATTTCATCAAACAACTTGTTAAAACTTGTACAAAACAACTTGTAATCAAACTGTACCATAAACAAGTGAATCAACCATGCAACAACCTATACCTCAACCTGTACCATTAACGAGTGCATCAACCATGCACCAAAAATATACCAATAATGCATCATATACACATAAACTATGAATAATCAAAATGTACCAAAATCATTAACTATAAACCTCATGTATGTGCCAACTCATCAACTATACACCTCATGTATGTGTCAACTCATCAACTACTTGTCTCAACCATATACCCAACATGTACCTCAACCAAAATCCCTCATCAATTCATCATAAAAATATGATTTGTATCTCTGTAATAGACCTGGTCTATTTGATCACATATCTACAAACATTCCTTAAATTTAACAACAAGAGACTAGCATTTTCATCAAACTTTACTTTAGTCTCACATGACTAATTTTGGATTAGTCAACAACCCTAACATGAAATAATCATAATTGTGTACATGTAATGAATAAATATATGAAAATAGTACACAATGTTCGTCAGTGTCTTTTGTGAAATTTCTCCAGGTTTCACTACTTGGAACTTCTCATAAAAGGCGTTACAGAAAAAATGGCATACCTTGTTTAATTCTAGCTTATTATAGAGAGAAAACTTGTAGAGCGTTCCCCACACATAATATTTTTTTGTGGATCTTAAAATGGTACACAAAATACAACAAATTGTACTATAACGAATACATTTGTTCGTACTAAATTTAGATCTGTTATGAAGAAGTTATGACATTTTTACCTGAAACACTTGTTTTAGACTAGTTTCAGGACTAGCCACAAACCTTATTTACCACATAGTGTAACTCCAAAAATACAACGACCCACAAGCTTAAAGTTTTATCACAGTTGATTGAATATTTTTCCTCAACGACCTCCATATTTTGTGGTCTTATTCATACTAGAAACAAATTTATTGTGAAAATGGTGTAACAACCTCACTGTTACAGCCACGGGCGAAGCCAAATTTTTTGTTTTTGTTTTTAATAATTAAGGGGAAAACAGGCAATGAAGACACAAGTTTGACCACACCATAGATGACAAACATAATCATGCAACCCAGGCAACATGAAACTATGACACCATGCACAGGCACAAGGGAAACCAGGCAAAACATACATAGAATAACGAGAGGTAAGGACTAACCACCCGATGAAACAAGACACACCTACAAGCTAAGGGACCACTTCCCCTTCCCGAAATAACGATGTTGACGAACAAGACTAGAACCTCAAGGCATGCGAACTAATGCATGTGCCCAAGTAAACATACAACGCTCATCCACACTCACATGGTAGGCACCGACAAGGGTTCCATTCTAATGGGGCACGCCAAGTTAGAACTAGACAATAATGCATCCGCTAAATAAACGTTAATACAGTTAATTTTGCAAATCTAAGTGGTCAATACCAAAACCATAATTATATATGCCCTGTATCCTTAATTAAAATTCAATCCAGCGAGTCTAAAATTTGCAATCCATTCCATACTTACCAATCAATTTTAATCTTTAACACAACTTAAACGGTCAAGACTATGTTAATCCAAATTATCCTTCCAACTAGACATTAACTTAAATAACAACATTTACAATCTTAAAGTAGAATGATTCCATTTAAACACTTATGAGAAATTAATCTCATCATGTAGACTACTATATCGACCAAACTAACAATACTAGTTGTCACTAATGTTGAGAAGGAAACTGCCAACTATTAATGTCGTTTTAGCAATCTAACAAGGAAACAACATCATAGTTACATGACAATTATTATAGAAAAATAAGGAAATTGACTTAACAATTAACATGACAGTTAATTCAGCAATAACAAGGTGATTTACATAACTGTTATCATAACGAGTAATATAGAAATGACAATGCGATTAACGTTTTAGTTAACATAACCATTAGTAAAGAAATAACAAGGCAATTAATGTAATAGTAACAATCAATATAACAGTAACAAGGAAATTAATATAACCGTAACATAACAATTAATATATCATTAAGAAGGAGTTTGTTGTCCATTAACTCACTGTAGCAAATTATCCTAGGAATTATGGCAATAATTTAGCATTTAATATTGCAATTAACATGGAAATTAACAGTAAAACACAGGAAAAATTTAAGGCAAAATGGTGTCCAATCCAACAATTGCATTCAACCATTTAAAGGGGCAAAAACGTGGTCACACCAGCAACAAAACACATTCACAATTAATGGTGAATCGTTGTCCCATACCTTAGCAAGCATAGGCTACCATTTAATGGCAATTTGTGGGCATTTAACAGAAACTCAATCCATCGTTTGAAAGAACAAACGTGGGCATTTAAAACGACAATCTCAGTTTCATTTGAAAGAAAAAACATGGGCATTTAAAACAACAAACTCAGTCTTCTTTGAAAGCAAAAACGTGGGTATTTAAAACAACAAACTCAGTCTCATTTGAAAGAAAAAACATGGGCAATTAAAACAACAATCTCAGTCTCATTTGAAGGCAAAAACGTGGGCATTTAAAAAAACAAACTCAGTCTCATTTGAAAGAAAAAATGTGGGCAATTTTAAATGGAAATCTATGTCTCATTTGAAAGAAAAAACGTTGGCATTTAAAATGGCAATCTCTGTCTCATTTGAAAGTAAAAACGTGGGCATTTAAAATGGCAATCTCTGGCAACTTTTAAAAGAAAAAACGTTTTTTCATTTCCAAGATACCAATACAAAATGTAGGCATGAATCAATTCGTTTTTCCATTGCCCGAATACCAGCAAAAAATGCAAACATTAATCATTTTTTTTTCCATTGCCAAAATACCAATACAAAATGCAGACATGAATCAATTCATTTTTCCATTGCCAGAATACCAATATAAAATGCAGAAATGAATCAATCTGTATTTCCATTACCAAAATACCAACAAAAAAATGTAGACAACAATAAGAGAACCGAAAGGATCCAATCATCCAAGGAAAACAACGGAGGTAGATGACTGATAGGTTCGTTCTTCACTCATCATCCTCACACAAAAAAGCATGGCATTGAGATCCATAGGTCTATTAACATCGAAGCAACGACCGTAGATAAGGCTCTTGGATGACTCCCTAGGCGAGGACTGATGAGCTAGGGATGAAGGGCAAACAACCAGAGTGGTCACAATCAATACACCATAGGGCGGTCAAGACATGCGGGAAAACGAAGGCCATGGGAGTCAATCAATCATTGATCTAGGCTATAAAATTTCAGTCAACAATCTATACAATCAGTATACTTACCCAATTAAACAAGTAGATCCCAATCATAAATCCTTCAACAATCTACAATACAATTGAAGAAAGCATACCATTGCCTGATCATCCACTCTAAGTTGAAGTCCCACACGCTCTGTGAAAGTCCCGCTTGCCGACCAACGAGACTTCACCGGTACCTCCCAGCCAATGATAGGGGTACTCTTCTTCCCCCTTATCCCCCCGAGTAGCAAAGGGCCCACACACGCTAACCAGAGAATCAACTAGCTCCCAGCTCGCCTTGCAAGGATAAGCTACCACTCCTCACCAAGCTGGGTATCCCAACTCCCACAAGCTAAGTCAGTCAAGTAGAGATTTTGTAGCGTAACGTTACGCAAAACAGAAGAACGCCTCCATCCTTCTCCTCCCTCGATTATATAGAGTTTTGAACCCCTTTACCTTCCCAAAATCCCATTTAAATTAATGTTTAAAAATTAATTCCTAAAACTTCCTCCCCATACAAGTTTCACCCATCCCCTTCATTCCTCCATAAATTGATTTCTTTAATTAATTAATTACCCTTATTTCCCTCACCCACCCATAGTCACTCCTAGATTCGCTCCTAGGTGTCCCCAAATTCTCTTACAGTTTTTAATGACTTTCCCCACTATTAATTTGCTAGTTTAGTTTAAAATTAGAAAGTTCTTAAATGGTAGACACCTTACTAAGTTTGACTTTCTGATTTTTCCTTTGTGTTTCCCTTTTCTTTTTATGTTTCCCTATTTTTCCTAGTTTCCTAATTATTTTAGATTTCCTCTTTCCCCTTTTTATTTAGAAATCAAAATGGTAGGTGTGGAAGTTACCTTTTT
>JZKD02S1644032.1:557412-569626 GCA_000966675.3 Picea glauca
TTATTTATTTACTTTATAAATATATTTATTTATATATATATATATTCATTTTTTTTTTTGTTAAAAGGATAGAGAAAATTTTGCCAGCAGTATAATTTTTCCACTAGGGAGATTGTTTTAAAAACTCTTATCTCGTTATTAGTCCTAAGGCCATCTGGGTTCATTTATTTATCATTAATAACACGACGTGCCCTTCAGGATGCACTAGGTTCTCCAAGGGTGCCACTTGCCTCATCTGTTCCCCTTGCGCGACGTGCCCTTCAGGATGCACCACGTGCTCCAAGGGTGCCACTTGCCTCATCCATTTCCCTTGCACGACGTGCCTGTTAGGATGCACCATGTGCTTCAAGGGTGCCACTCGCCTCTTGACGGACTTGTTAGACATAAAAAACCCCTAGAGTCAATACTTCGTCATGTCAACTTGTGGGATACTAAGGGCCTCTAAGAAATAAGTCCCCCACCTTATTACACACCCGTTAGAATCATAGTGCGCAATTGTTTCAGTCTTCCCTCACGACATCGTGGGTCCTCTTGAACTAGGTAATTGTTAACCTATAGTTTGAGCCATGACGGGAGTGCTAGTAGGATGTGGCAGGGTTGTTGTCCACACCTCTCCCTCAACCTCTCTGGTAGTCATGCGTGACCCCTTTACTCCAAATGTGAGTTTGGTCAGCAAGCTATCGTTATTCTACATCATCAACAAATCATGTCAGAATATATCCATATCATATCATCTAATCAGATGCACTAATATCACATATAAAACAATCAAACCCCAATGATACACTTCCCAAATCAATCCAGAGTCCAAGGGGTTCCATCGATGCCTCTGCATCCTCGAGGTCCAAGATCCTGCACACTCATTAAAACCGAGTCAATAGCACCTGTCTATGTCAATGCAGTAAACCATGCCATCAACCCATAACGTCTCATAATCAAAATCAATGTTTTAATAGCATAAAATCCGGATCACTTGTGAGAAAGTGTCCTTAGAGAATAAGTTCTCTCAGCATGCAAGAGAGGGATGTTACAAATGGTGAGATTACCTGTAAATAACATACCTTAGAAAACATCATCAAAATCATTTATCCTTCCTTGAATTTCAGCCTTCTTTACTTCACCTTCCCTCTGAAATTTGACTTAGATATCCTTTGGTTACCTCGGTCACTTGTATATATTCAATTTGCTCAAGTGTGATTAAAATGAGAGACCCTTTCCTCTTATGTATACTTTTACATAGCTTCCTCAAGGGGTTACCTTCTAACCATCTTAAACCACTTTTTGTATTTTAGGGCTAACCCACTTCTAACAACTTCTCCACATAGTAATTTCTCCATTAACTTTATTATTTAAATAAATTATTTTGTATCCATTTTGAATTATAGTATACTCATCACTTCACTTTATTATTTAAATAATTTATTCTTTGCAACCACTTTGACTACTTTGACCTTTTGGGGCTTCTAGATGACTCATGAGGGTTCTCCAACTTCACATGGCCACAACTCTCTAACCGTGAGGATTTATGTGGCATTCCACATACCACTGGAAATGGAATGACATGTAGTATCTGTTAGTAACATTTCTTGTCCTGGGCACAAGAGTATTCAGGTCTGCAAGTTGCACGAGAAGTGCCCGAGTGCAGCACGAAAAAATATCGTTTTAAGGCTTCCTAGCAAGTAATCGGGCGATATTATATTGTCGATGGTCCGGATTCACCCATAGGAGCATCTCGACGGTCGGTGGGAAATCGCAGTTAGCAGAGTTGCACTGAGATTAGCGCAGTGTATAGCACCTATATTGCATGCAGGAAAGGATAACATCCGTCCATCCCAAGGACACGTGGCACGAGATCTAATCGTGGCAGCATTTCGGCATTCGGGAGTTTGAAGAGTGAAGGTTCCATGACGTTCTACATCTCAAAACCCCGAACCCCAAAAGCGCCCAAAGTCGGGCCCATAGAATCACAGAGCAGTCTCACCCATCCATCCAAAAGGAACACGTGGTGTGCGATTAGGCCCCTCTCCTTTTCTCCCATCGCAACTCCGACGCACAAGGAGCAACTCCTTCATATCCCTGAAACACGAAGTGCGAGGAGCATCCAGGACCCAGGCCCACAATATCACCGAGTGAGTTCAGGACCATCAGATCTGAGAAGGATGCTTGGCGCCAAATTAAGCCATCTCGACGTTTCACTCATTGCGACTGTGATGAGCAAGGATCAACCCCTTCCTATTCACGAACACCAAAAGCATCTTTGAGAATAAACGCAGGGTCACAACCCGTCATCACTGGGAAAATAAAAAGAGTTGTGAAAGAGGGGCCAAAGGTATTGGTTTCAGTCACAGAGGGGATCAGCGCGATATCCAGGTGCCATTAGATCTGATCTCAATCCTGTTTCTCGCTTAGAGTAAATGAAGGTGAGAGGGGGTGGTTGAAACATCTCCTCATTCATTAAGTGTAAGGTATGGAGGGTCTGGCAGGATGTCTACCCGAGAGGGTCCTGTGTACCGATTTTTTCCAAAGAAGCCATGCCGAGTCCTCGACTAGCCAGAGAGGTCTGCACACACTAACTTGACACTTAATGACTCGACTACTCCCCTTGCAGGAGCCATGCGCAGTTAAGGTGGCGTCTGACGAAGAATATCTGTACGAATTTGGCTGAAGGGACACCAAGCCTGGGATAGCTGAGCATGCTTATGTTAGGCGAATTTTTCTGAGTATATAGACTCGGTCTTTGTATTTTGTAATCATCAATGGTTGAGCAAGGCTCCCGGTTGTAATACTTTAATGAAGCACTTTTATTTTGGTTATGCATGGACTCTTGAGACTTCTTTCCTTATGGATGTCATCTTCTTTCACGTCTTTGTTTACACTGTATTAGAGCAGCTCGTAATTGGAGGATCCAGTCGAGTCGTAACTGTTATAGGATGATGTAGGTTGGATCACTATAACAATTGCATTGTTTCTAATCGGTCTCTGTGATTTTATTAGCACTGAACGACTTGGAATTGGAGGATCTAGTCAAGTCCCCCTTTCAGTTTCTCGAAGCCTTGAACCAAGAGGATCTTTCATTCAAATTTTTTCTTCTACAAACTACTGAAAGGTCCGCTGCCTGAGGTAGTTTGTTCACCCCTATCACCAAGTCTTCAACCTTCTCATCTTTAAATCAACTCACTGACGGAAGTTAGATCAAGACCTCATTTGTTCCTTACATACCAGACCCAATCCCTGAGTTGGAGTGATATCTCCCTGAGTCTTTATCCATTTGATCACCCATTACCAACTATCGTGACATAAAACTGATGGGTGTTGGGCTCTACTCCTGCAAGCAATCTAGGAGTGACTTCTGACGCTAACATTTCTGGCGTCGTTGCCGGGGACAAAGTTGAAAATTTTCCCTGAGATTGAACGACATTGAGCCTCTGATTCTGAAGGTGCATCGGGTATTAGAGCCTTTGAAGATTTCTACTATGCATCTGGCGACTCCATTGTGATGACTCCACTGTGGTGAACCTCCCATGTTAATTGTGGATTTCAGAGGCAGACACACATGGTCCCATCCATAGTTGCCTCTATCTACACCTAAAACTGATCCGGAGGTGGTTCTTAGAAAAGGAAAGGCCTCTGAAGAAGAAGCTTCCACCGTCGAGCCAGGTAATCCACCATCTCCTTCTGTAGGAACTCAGTTTGCTCCCCCTCAGTTCCTTAATAGACCTCTTTCTGAGGTTTCCTGTTTCCTGAATTTTGGGAGTGTTCCTGCTGATTTTTCCCCTCCTGGTCTGGGATTGGAGGGAGAAACCCTTGTCACTCCCCTCCTCTCTGAAGCTGTACTTTGACGTAGACGCAGGACCGCAGAAGATTTCCCCACTCCTATCTTTACCACTTCTCCTCTTCTTACTGTTATCACTCCTGCACAAAGAGGAGCATCTGATGACTCGCGCCCGTTAGCCTTCTCCTTAAATCCCCTTTTGTTTCCCATTCCACTTCGAGACTCATTCCCAGTAGCCCCTTCGTGAACTCCTTCTCCTCCAAATTAGCCTCCACCTAATATTCCTATGGCTGGTGCTAATCCCCCTCTAAATAGAATGGATCCCATAGTCACTACCAGATATGCTCCCTTAATCCTACCCCATCCTATAAATCCTCTCCCTGCTGGATATTACTTGAAGTATATGCCCAAGTTCACTTGGGAAGGGGACATAACTGCGGAAGAGCACCAGGCTTCTTTCTACAGTTATGCAGACAACCTGAAAATTGAAAATGAAGATGTTCGTATGAGAGTCTTCGTCCAGAGCCTGGATGGTGAGGTGAGAAAGTGGTTTAGAGGATTGGCCCCCGGATCTATTGCTGGGATCAAAGCCCTAGATAGTGCTTTCCTAAGGCAGTGGGGAGATAGGAAGGATTTCATGTATTATATGACAGAGTTCGGGTCTCTGAAGAAGATGGAAGGAGAGTCTATCTCTGACTTCTCCAAAAGATTCAATAAGATGTATAATAAAATTCCTGTCGAAATAAAACGCTCAGAAGCCTCAACCAAGATTTCTTATGCTAGTGCGTTTGGCCCCAATTTCTATCTTTTATTAAGAGAAAGAAGAGCCACCTCCTTATCTCAAATGCAAGATGCGGCCATAGAAGTGGAATCCAATGTATTAGTAGTCGATAGACTGAGGAACAAGACCGACGCAGACAGAAGAAATGGAAGAACGAAAACCTCAACTTCTGGCCCATCATTGCCCCACCCTCAAGTGGATGAACTGACCAAGATGGTGAAGTCTCTGTCTGCAGAGATGGAGAGAATGAAGGTGGAGGGGAGGAAAGCATACAAGGGCCTTCAAAACGCTGAAAACAAAGGAGGTTTTAGGAGGCCAAAAAATATTACTTCCCTGACTGTGCAAAGAGAGAGGGGAAGAGACAGAGAAGACCAAAAAATTCAGGCCCCTTTTCAAATTAAGAAGGCCAAGGAGGAAGAGTTTTGGATAGGATACCTGGTACTGAAATGGGATGCTCCTAAACAAGATAAAGGCAAGCACGGAAAATTTGAAGGCCTGTGGATCGGGCCTTTCAAAGTCTCTGAAGTATTCTCAAATAATACCTATAGGTTACGGGGTTTGAAAGATCGAGAAGCTTTCAATGGCCCTGTGAATGGGAATTTCTTAAAAATATTTTTCTCTTGAGACGCACATGGCTCTTTCGCGGTTGTAAATATTGTTTTGCTTTCTGTCTTTAAGTTTTAAATAAATGACCCCATATCCCAACAGGAAGGCACTGGAGCTACAAAATGAGTCCTTAGAGCATCACAGGGATGAATCTATCCCCCATGGAGCCTAATGTTAGTAACATTTCTTGTCCTGGGCACAAGAGTATTCGGGTCTGCAAGTTGCACGAGAAGCGCCCAAGTGCAGCACGGAAAAATCTCATTTTAAGGCTTCCAAACAAGTAAGTAGGCGAGATTATATTGTCGATGGTACGGATTCACCCATAGGAGTAGCTCGACGGTCGACGGGAAATCGCAGTTAGCAGAGTTGCACCAAGATTAGCACGGTGGATAGCACCTATATTACATGCAGGGAAGGATAGCAGCCGTCCATCCAAAGGACGCGTGGTGCGAGATCTAATCGCAACGATATTTCGGCATTCGGGAGTTCGAAGGGTGAAGGTTCCATGACATTCTACATCTCGAAACCCCGAACCCCGAAAGCGCCGAAAGTGCCCAAAGTTAGGCTCGCAACATCATGGAGAAGTCTCAACCGTCCATCCAAAAGGAACACATGGTGCATGATTAGGCCCCTCTCCTTTTCGCCCATCGCAACTCCGAAACACAAGGAGTAACTCCTTCATATCCCTGAAACGCGAAGTGCCAGGAGCGTCCAGGACCCGGGCCCACAATATCACTGAGTGAGTTCAGGAACGTCAGATCTTAGAAGGATGCTTGGTACCAAATTAAGCAGAGTTGCACCAAGATTAGCACGGTGGATAGCACCTATATTACATGCAGGGAAGGATAGCAGCCGTCCATCCAAAGGACGCGTGGTGCGAGATCTAATCGCAACGATATTTCGGCATTCGGGAGTTCGAAGGGTGAAGGTTCCATGACATTCTACATCTCGAAACCCCGAACCCCGAAAGCGCCGAAAGTGCCCAAAGTTAGGCTCGCAACATCATGGAGAAGTCTCAACCGTCCATCCAAAAGGAACACATGGTGCATGATTAGGCCCCTCTCCTTTTTGCCCATCGCAACTCCGAAACACAAGGAGTAACTCCTTCATATCCCTGAAACGCGAAGTGCCAGGAGCGTCCAGGACCCAGGCCCACAATATCACTGAGTGAGTTCAGGACCGTCAGATCTTAGAAGGATGCTTGGCACCAAATTAAGCCATCTTGGCATTTCGCTCATTGCGACTATGATGATCAAGGATCATCCCCTTCCTATTCACGAACATCGAAAGTGTCTTTGAGAATAAACGCAGGGTCATAGCCTGTGGTCACTGGGAAAATAAAAAGAGTTGTGCAAGAGGGGCCAAAGGCATCGGGTTCAGTCATAGAGGGGATCAACACGATCTACAAGTGCCATCGAATCCGATCTCAATCCTATTTCTCTCTTAGAGTAAATGAAGGTGAGAGGGGGTGGTTGAAACATCTCCTCATTCATTAAGTGTAAGGTATAGAGGGTTTGGCAGGCTGTCTACCCGAGAGGGTCCTGTGTACCGATTTTTTCCAAAGAAGCCATGTCGAGTCCTTGACTATCCAGAGAGGTCTGCACATGCTAACTCGGCACTGAATGGCTCAGCTACTCCCCTTGCAGGAGCCATGCACAATTAAGGCGGCATCTGACGAAGAATATCCATCCGAATTTGGCTAAAGGGACACCAAGCCTCAGATAGCTGAGCACGCTTCTGTTAGGTGAATTTTTCTGATTATATAGACTCGGTCTTTGTATTTTGTAATCATCGATGGTTGAGCAAGGCTCTCAGTTGTAATACTTTAATGAAGCACTGTTATTATGGTTATGCATGGACTCTTGAGACTTCTTGCCTTATGGATGTCAGCTTCTTTCACATCTTTGTTTACACTGTATTAGAGCAGCTCAAAATTGGAGGATCCAGTCGAGTCGTAACTGTTATAGGATGATGTAGGTTGGATCACTGTAACAGTTGCATTGTTTATAATCGGTCTCTGTGATTTTCTTAGCACTAAACGACTTGGAATTGGAGGATCCAGTCAAGTCCCCCTTTCAGTTTCTCTAAGCCTTGAACCAAGAGGATCTTTCATTTAGAGTTTGTCTTCTACAAACTACTGAAAGGTCCATTGCCTAAGGTAATTTGTTCACCCCTCTCACCAAGTCTTCAACCTGCTCATCTTTAAATCAAATCACTGGCGGAAGTTAGATCAAGACCTCATTTGTTCCTTACATACCAGACCCAGTCCCTGAGTTGGAGTGATATCTCCCCAAGTTTCTATCCATTTGATCACCCATTACCAACTATCGTGACATAAAACTGATGGGCGTTGGGCTCTGCTCCTGCAATCAATCCAGGAGTGACTTCTGACGCTAACACTATCCATATAGAATAGTCTTATTTAAATAATTTTATCTTTGTAACCACTTTGACTAGTTTAACCTTTCGGGGCTTCTATATTAATCATGAGAGTTCTCCAACTTCACATTTCCATAAATCTCTAAATGTGAGGAGCTATGTGACATTCCATATACCACCGAAAATGGCATGAAATGTACTATCCATATAGAATAGTCTTACCTTAAAATATATTAAAATGCATACCATTATAAATCAAGCAAACTTGGTTCCACTACCCAAACCTTTGTGCTACCGGAATTTGCTACTGAACTTTCTTGACAGGTTGACATCAATGAAAACCAACCCAAATAATCAACAATCTCCCCCTTTGGAATTAATGACAACACTCATGCAATACTGAAGTCATATCACTCATTCTCTTCGTGTGACCATCACTCCCCCTGGAACCATGCCTCTATGCTCTTTCTCCAAGCATTTACATTTGCATCTAATAAATATCTCCCCCTTTGTCATCAATGGAAAATTTATCTTTCCATCTAGGGCTTCTCCCCCTGACTAAAATCTTCCTGAAACTGATATCCCAACCTTAATTGTACTCTTTATGGTGCTTCCTTGTGTAAATCTAAGACATATAAGATACGCATTCAAAAGAATTCATTTTGGAAGAGAATTTACTTTGAGTCTCTGGTGAAGATACTCAAAGGATTCCCTTGGAAGTGGTTTTGTAAAGATGTCTGCCACTTGTTATTTTGTTCCCAAATATTCAACTCTGATACTTTATTGGAATGTTCTTCATCTTGGAGTTCATCACCTGTTTCTTTGAGATATTGACGGTGCTTGTATTATCCCAATATATTGGAATGGGCTCATCATACTCAACTGGTATTTCTGTCAAAGTTTGTTTCATCGATAGAACCTGAGTACAACATCATGTTGCTGCAATATAATCTGTTTCGGTTGTCAATAAATATACTAATGATTGTTTCTTTATTATCCAAGATATTAAACACTTACCCAAGTAGAACGATGCTCCACTGGTTCTTCATCAGTCATCAATGCAACCTTCTCAATCTGCATCTGTGTAGGAAATAAGTGATAGATCATTTCCTTTTGGATACCATAATCCAAACTCTTTTGTTCCTTTGAGATATTTGAATATCCTCTGCACTACTAATACATGTGATTTCTTAGGTGTTGCTTGAAATTGTGCCACCTTTCCAACTTCCTTCATTACATATGGTCTAGATTTTGTGACATATAGTAAGGTACCAATAATTGACATGTATTTCCTCTGGTCTGTAGACTTTGAATCATCATCTTTTCTAAACTTGCAACTAGTTTTCATAGGAGTGGTAATTGGTTTGCAATATTCCATTCCGAACCTCTTTAGCATTTCTCTGATATACTTAATTTTAGAAATAAAAATTCTTTGGTTTCTTTGACGTATCTAAAGACCCGAAAAGAAGGATAGTTCTCCAAGTAATAACATTTCAAATTCATTATGCATATCCTTTACAAATTTCTGGCTTAACCTGTCATCATTACTTCCAAAAATAATATCATTAACATAAAATTCGATTAATAAAATACTATATTGAGTTACCTTAATGTAGAGGTTGTTGTTTGCACTTCCTTTTTGGAACCATGCCTGTTGTAAATATTTATCCAGTCTAGAGTACCATGCTCTAGGAGCCTGTTTTAGACCATACAAGGCCTTTTTCAATTTGCACATGTAATCTGCGTCTCTGACAACTAGAATCCTTCTAGTTGTTCGATGTAGACTTCTTCTTAAAGTTCCCCATTTAGAAAAGATGATTTCACGTCCATATGATACACTTTAATATTCTTGCAGCATGCATAAACTAAAATCAATCAGATTTGTTGCATTCTGGAAACTAGGAAAACTCTCTCTTCAAAATTGATTCCTTCAACCTGTTAGTATCCTTTACATACGAATCTAGATTTGTTCCTTGTAACATGTCCATATTCATTCCATTTATTTCTAAAAACCTAGTTTGTGCCTATCACATTCTTATTCTTTGGTCTTGGAACCAATTCCCAAGTGTCATTGTTCTTCGTTTGATCCAATTCTTCATCCATGGCCTTATTCCATAATTCATCCTTGCTAGCCTCTTCAAAATTGTGTGGTTCAATCATAGATAAGAGTGCTAGGTGCATTTGTTCTTATTAACATATTATTATTCTAGTCTCAACTCCTACATCCTTGTTTCCAATAATCTGATATGAAGGATGATTCTTGTGTAGTCATTTGCCTGACGTCTTTGGAGGAACTTGTTGAATTTTCTCTTCTACTTCTGTCTGATCTTGTTCATATTCCTCTTCTACTTCTTCTTCATAAAGTTGTTCCACTGTTTCATTTTCTTCTTCCTTTGATTCTCGTCCACCTGTTTCATCAATTGTTACATTGATGCTTTCCAAAAATTTGTTCAATCTCATATTGTAACACTTGTATGCTTTCCTTGTACTTGAGTAACCAACAAGTACTCCTTTGTCCACACAACAATCAGACTTTCCCATTCTACCATATTATCTTTTGATGTAGCATTTACTTCCAAATATTCTAAAGTGCTTCACATTTCTTGGTCTTCCTTTCCATAGCTTGTAGGGATTTGTTTCAGTGTTGTTTCTAAGAATTAATTTGTTTTGAATGTGAATTTTTGTATGCACTGCATGTCTCCAAAAAATATATTTCAATTTGGAGTCCATTAACATTTTTCGATCCATTTCCTATGTAATTAACATCCAAAATGTTCCTTTTTCTCTGAACCACACTCTGAGCCAATATATGAGTCCATGCTCTCATCCACTGTCATATATCCATCCAAACCTGTTAAGTGTTCTTACAAATCCATCTATGTCCATATTTTCCAATACTTTACTGCACAACTTTCCATAATGCTGACCCATTTATTACTATATTATCATGAATTATTCACTACTACAACTATCAAATTGTACTTATGCTAACTGACTGCTCTGGATCTGTCTACTCAAACTCTACAATTTTCTCAAAGGATGGTTCTTTGGTCTTTCACAACTATCGCATAGACTCCTCCTGTCTAATATTCATGTTACGTGGGAGTCTCTAAGTCAGATGGATCAGAACAATTCCTAATCTAATGTGTATTCATAATCATCTTCATTGGTAGATTCATCATCTCTCTGAGCTATGACTTATTTCTTTCTATATGTGGATTCATCTTTCACTACAATGCCTAAACACTAATAAATTTTGGTCAAATTTTGACGGTGCGTTCGATGCAATTGCCACTTTCTATTGTCGGAAGATCGACAAACCACGATCCCCCTCAAACATCGTTTCACAGGACGTCATTTTCTCGAAGACCTATTTTTCGTCAGTCTTGCGACGTTATATGACGCCACGTGCCATCATAAATTGGATTTTCCAACCCCATATTGACGTCGTAAGACCGACGTCTAGGTCGTGGCAATACCAACATTGTAAACGTGGAAAAAGGGACGTTTCAAAAGTGGAAATACCGACATTGTAAACATGGCATTACCGACGTTGTAAATGTGGCAAGCGAGACATTTAAAACGTGGCAAGAGAGACGTTTAAAAGGTGGAAAAAGAGACGTTCTTAAGGTGGCAAGAGAGGTGTTTTAAGGGTGGCAATAACGACGTTTCAGAGGTGGCAAGAGAGATGTTTCAAAGGTGGCAAGAGAGACGTTCTAAAGGTGGAAAGACTAACGAAACGAGGTATTAGCTCTGACGTGGTTGCTATGGGAGCGACACTCTTGGACGTGACAAGAGCGACAGCCTGGAGTTACTATCTCCGACGTGGTTGCTATGGGAGAGACAATCTTGGAGGTGGAAAGAGAGATGTCTTTAACGTGGAAATAGTGACGGGAAGAGAGTGAAAGACGTTGCAATTGCCACCTTTGTGTAGGTATTTAAAAAAAAATACAATATCAATATCAAGACCTAATAGTCATTCCAAGCCCAAATGAGGAGTAAGTCATATAGGTGTTATCTAGTGACCCACTTAATAGTTTCCTTAGGCTTTCCCTCGCACTAAAGGTTGGGTTTTTTCTTTCGAGAGTGTCTAAGAGATAAAAAGACCCAATATGGTGAATGAATTGACATTAAGTTCATACACATCTAACAGATCCTTCAAACTTTTACCCAATGAAACATGTTGTCACAGCTTCTATCCTAATGATATTATTCTTCTTATCATCTCCACAAGCATGAAGACCTAAAATATGAGGTATGCAAAATTTGTGCATGGCAAATCACTTTAAAAATGAACTTGTGTCTAACTACATGTTCATCTCCTCTTATTTAATTGATGTCCATAGCAGAACCATACAAAATTAATCAAACCTACCAACTAATAATATCATAACCATTATGGCATTTCAATGTCGAACATAGACAAGTTATCACATATCAAGAGAACATCAGTTTCCCCGAAAAGCACTTCCAAAGTTTCTCCTTGAGGTCAAGAATTCTCAATGTTTAAGAACAAGAGTAATGATGAAACTGGACCAAACCATGTTCCAATGCCAAGTGCTATATGCTCTATATAGGCCTTTCTTTTGTGTATGCCAAGGGGTTTGACATAACACTCATGGAGTACATGAACCACTTTCTTCAGATGAAGAAAATCTTTTATATCGCCTACAGTG
>JZKD02S1644032.1:584337-595730 GCA_000966675.3 Picea glauca
ATTTGATTAGCAAGGCATATTTTGGCATAGTAGGGGGGCATTCCTCTCTTACTAAGACAACCCAAAAAATCCTATGTTCAAGACTATGGTGGCCTAAAATATTTAAGGATTATTTAAAATGGTTAATAAATGTGTCTAGTGCCAAAAAGTAAGCAACAAACCAAAGATAAGGGATTTTCACAAACTTAAACCTATTCCTCTAATGAAAAATTTTGATCATTGGGGAATCTGTTTTATTGGACCTTTTGTACCAGAAAAGAAGAAGACACTTTCAATATGTAATTATGGGCATAGATCTATTCACGAAGGGAGTAGGCGTTTAGGTTGTTGGATTGATAATTGTGTAAGAAGCTACACATTCTCATTTGAAAAGATATTATGTCACCATGGATGTCTGGTACATACATCTTTTGATCTAGGCGCCCACTTCTTTGCAAACACTTATAAATGGTTGATCGGATATTTAAGGTTGTTGATTAGAAGAGTATTCCATACTACCCTAGCGAAAATGTCCTAACAAAGAGTATGAACAAGGTATTTGCATCCATACTCACAAAATATATGACTTGAAGAGATTAGACTACAATAATTGACTTGATGTTATTCTCTCGGAATAGAGGACAACATGGAAGAAATGATAAATGTAAAAACCTTTGACAAATAAGCAATAATGTCAAAAGAAAATTAGGTGTTATCCTTGTAAATATAAGTAACATAGAGGATATAGACAACAAAATATTTTAAAAAATGATTGGAAGAATTGGAGAGACTAGAGAAGAACATGCTTTGTGAAATATTTAAATGAGAAATGATCAATATTATGGTGAAAAKTTATGATGCAAACAAGATCAAGAAGTAAGATTTTGAAGATGGCATGTTGAATGACACTGAACCCATTCAGCTCTAATGTTTTCTGACATTCTTCCCCACAGACTTATACTGAAACAAATATTTATTTTTTGTTCGTCGAGAAGACCCGCAAACCCTTTTTGAAGCGTCGTTATTATAGAAAAATTGTCGCAACATCCGTCAAATGCAACATATTTATAGATTTTGTAACGTCGCAATTCCGACGTAAAAAATTCCTAAGTGATCGTCGGTATTTTGACTTGGTGAACATACTAAGGTGACCGTTGGAGGGGAAAACCTAGTTTCCAAAGCGTCGCAATTGCGACATATATCTTCACAAACGTGGCAAGAGAGACGTTCCAGTGGAAAAAGTGGCAAGAGAGACGTTCCAAAGGAAAACATGGCAAAAGAGACGTTAACGTGGCAAGAGAGACGTCAACGTGGCAAGACCGACGTTATCGAGAAACATGAATTTTTTTTTATAAATTTCCTCTATTTTGTGACAATATGGACAATTTTGTTCATAACACCACAAATAAAATGTCGGAATTTTTACAATATGTACTAGTGAAAAGTACAATCTCTTGAACTTGTTCCTTATTTAACTGTCCTTCTTTTCTTTCAGTTATTTTCCAAACCTTTCTGTATTTGACATCTTTCATTTTATCTATACAATTTTTTTCATATTGTTTTGTTGTGATCTCTAGGACCTAGTCTTTATTCACCTATTCTTCGTGTTTTCTTATCTGATGCAGGAGCATCTCTCCACGCAGCCAGCCAGCTAGTCAGCCACGTGAGCGTGCACGCATTCAGAGCTGAAAGAGAGGTGCAACCTCATTTAAAATTTGTATTGAATGTAATTTAATGTGCTTAGGCTGTTGAGCCAGGAAAGCCATGCCTTTGCGCAGGCATTAGATAGGATCGGCCTTTAATGTAGATTGGCTGAGATCTAGATCCGATAGCGGACTAGACAGTTCATTGATTGTAATTGAATAGAGTAGGTGAAATCCTAGAGGGAAGCGCTCGATTGAGCTCGTTGTAAAAGAGATATTCATATCTTATTTTAGAGAGGGGGTAAGGATGGTAGAGTTGAAGGGCCGAAGAGAGCTCGAGGAACACTTTGTAAAATATAGAGGCATTTGCCATTATTAATACAGAGCAGTTTTTCCTGCATTTTTCTGTCATTATATGCATGTCTGTGTGTGTGTTCACTATATGCTGCATTTGTGGATTGTAATTATGTCATTGTAGGGAGTGTGTTTGATTTCAGGTTTGTGAGGTCTTTGAGGGTTCATGCCATGAGGGCGTGACAGAGTGTTGAGACTCTGAATACCAGTGCACTGAGGAGGCACTTCTGAACTCGAAGGAGTCAGACAAAGACGTGCTGAGAGCACCAGCATTGAAGTCAACAACTCATATAGAAGGAGGACCTTTGGGGTTACTGAATACCTCAATAGTCAAGACAGTGTAGCTGAGACACTGTTGTAAACAGAACCTTTGAGGAGTTATGTAGGAGTTCTACCAAGAGGGTATTGAGAGTGTGTAAGGAAGGAACTCTGCTATGAGTTAAACACTCCGCCTGGAGGGCATTGAGGGAGTGTGCAGATAGCACAGGAGGAAGGAATTCTTTGAGTCCTACCATCTGAAGGAAGCATCCACTGAGGGAGCTTCCACTGGGGTACTGAATACCCAGAGCACTCAGCAATAGGTTGCTTGAGTTGGAAGACTGCCAGGGGCATCGTATTCTCCATCTGTGGGAGAAAGAGGTGAATGAGTTTCAATTGTTTCTCTGTCTGAGCTAGGAGATTCCTGCATCGAGTGCAGTGGAATCCATCCGCATAGAGTGTGTTGATGAGGCTCAGCAGCTAAACCCTTATTCTCATCTGCCCAGAAGTCGAATTGGGTTGCTCGTGTCGTGCAGGAGAAGTGTAGGCCGAGGTTGAAATCTCAGCAGTTAGCCTGAGGAAAGGAAGGAAGGGATTTCTATTGCAGGAAGTGCACAGAGCCCAGAAGATCCAACACTTAGAGAGTGATTGGACGCCGAGCGCAAGGAGTGCGCCAACACTCAGGTGAAGGAGTAGGAGAAGTTAAGTTCAGGAGGGATAGTTTCCGCCATGAAGACTTTGGGAACATACCCAGGAGAAGTTCCAAGCTGGAAAGGAGCGTTAGAGCAAGGAAGTCTCCAAGAAGGAGAATCAACGGTCAAGGTTCGCGGAGTTGAAATCGCGAAGTCCCGAGGATCGTTGGATCGTGGAGAAGTTGCGCAGGAGTTAATCCATAGACGCAGGAAGGATCAAAGCCCATCGGGTTTCGGCATTCAGCGATTGTCAAGGTCAGGTGCAGACTCGTTGGAGTCGTGAGTCGCAATTTCCTGAAATTACAGGAGCTGTTGATTTCCATGGGACACGTGTCGAGAGATCCCAGTATATCGGGGTTCGACGTTCGGGGTTTTTGACGCCGAGGAAAACTTGTATCGTGGATCCGCGATCCACGAAATCCCGAAGAGGATGTGGGTGTGTGGGACCTGAAGATGGAAGTGGAGTACAGGTGGCGCTATATCGAGGAATTGGCACATCGGTGTTCGGAGGTTTGAAGTTCAAAGTGTCGACATCGCAAACATCGATTTCCCGATAGGGAAATCCCCGACATACAAAGTGTTGACCTTTTGACCATCGGGTCTCGGAGAAGTGAAATACCCGATATCGTGAGTGTTGAACTCACAAACTCACAAGTTCTAATTTCCCGATAAGAGAGGGGAATATCGTAGAAGGAGTTGTTGTGGGTAGGAGAACTCCCGAGAGGAGTTGGAAGAGTCTTCGACTCTTCGGGCTTGTGTAAAAGAAGGTCCTGGTGAGAGAGGATCCAACTGTGAGGGTTGTGATTTTGCACCAAGTGGTATCAGAGCGGGTTTTCATATACAGACTGTAGGTGAAGCAAGAAGGTGAAGGAAGAAGACAGAGTTACTGAAGACTCTGAGATGACAGCGTGCAGGTGGACAGCAGTCGTGGATACAGTCATTAGGAGACTATGATAATATGAAGCTAGGCACTCAGGATTGCAGGAGTGACAGCAACAGATCTGTCAGGGAGACATATAGAAGTAGCATCATGACAACTGAAGGCCATAAACCTGCTGAAAGGAAGAGCCCGAAGTTGATGAACACAACAGAGATGGATAAAGAGCTCGCTGACATAAAGCGAGAGATGGAGGAGATCGAGATGAGGATGTGGCAGGATAGAAAGCCGAGGTGGGTTAATAAATGGCTCATGAAGATGCCAAAGGATAAATGGCCAGTTAGGGAACTGATGGTCAAAAGGCAGCGGAGATTGTTGAGAAGATGGTTGAGGTATGCTGAGGACCTCAGGGCCACAGAAGAAGAAATGATTTGTTACTGTTGGCCAGAGACTAGGAAAGGTCTCGATGATGATGGTGATGATTGGGATAAGTTGGGATCGACTGATGATCTCAAGTACTGTCGGTTGGGAAGAGAAGAATAAATTCCATATGGCCAAGAGGACAATGAGTTGGGATCAGATGAGGATCTCACAGACTGTCGGGAGGACAGCCAGAGAATTTCCAATTGCCAGTTGGGCAAGGAAATAGAAATGAGATCAGCTGAAGATCTCATGGATTGTCGGGAGGACAATGAGGAAACTTTGCATTTCCAGCTGGGCAATGAAAGGAAATCAGATGAAGACCTTGAAGACTGCCAGAAGGTCAGTGAAAGCATCAAAGACTGCCAGGAGGGCAGCGGAGGCGTGTTAAACTGCCACGTGGGCAAAGGTGAAATCTTGGGACTGTCTGAAAGTCTCACGGACTTAGAGAAGAGTCAAGTTCAGCGATGGGTACTGATGCAGGTGGGATCGATGGATCTCAAAGTCTCCCTGGAAGGCAATGAAAGCATCCCACTTTGCAGGGATGAGGTGAATCAAATTTAGCCAGAGGAGCTGACTGAGCAGATGAGCTTGCAAGGGGATCAGCAGGTGCAACTAACCACAGAAGATCAGAGAAACTGCGTGATGATTGGGGGAATTTCAATATTCCTGTCATTTTCCCAGGAGGGGGCAGAATATTCGGTTGCAGGTGAAGCAACAAGAGAGAAATGGTCGGTTGTGACTGTCCAAGAAGAATCGGTGTAGATGGCGAAGACTGCCCGAACGGAAGAAAAGAAATTGGAGCAGACTTTGAAAGTTGGCCAAGTAGATGAAAAGAATGAGCGTTCTGGGGAACGGCTCAATTGTTTCAGTCGGGTAGCTGAACAGAGGAGCGCTATAGCAATGGGGCTGATAGCAAAAGATCAAGAAGGAGCAAAAGAGGAAGATGAGCATCCCGAGGAGTGGCTCAATACTTTCAGCCTTGCATATGAAAGGACTGCAGCTGTGGAGGTTGCAGTAGAAGTGGAAGATGAGCATTTGGAAGAATGGCTTGACATTTTCAGCACTGACGCTGAAAACAATGCAACAGGGGAGGTTGCAGAAGCAGAAGAAGAGGACACAGACATCATATGTTTGGTTGATCTGTGGGAATAGATGGAGGCCCTGGAGGAAAGGGTAAAAGTGTAGGGCACGCACATCCAACAGATGAAGTTGGAAATAGATGAAGGCGTGGGAGATAGTGATGATCTTCCAAATGGGCAAAATCTTTTACAGCTGAGGAGACTGCAACAGCAAAACCAGCCACTGGAGCAGCTGGATGAGGTAATCATGGAGATCAGCAGGCTGATGTTAGAATCAACAGATACTGTCAGCAAGGAGAGGCTGAACAGGAAGAAGGAAGCAACAGCAGCACAGCGGAAGCAGCAACAACAGCGCAGCGGAAGCAGCAGCAACGACAGGAGGGAGCAAAATGACAACTCCACACATTTGTTTGGGATCCAGGAGGATTTCAGACAACTGAAGGAGGAAGCTCATGAGCAGGAGCTCATGATTTTTGTAGCTATGGAGTATGATGCAGGAGCATCTCTCCACGCAGCCAGCCAGCCAGTCAGCCACGTGAGCGCGCACGCATTCAGAGATGAAAGAGAGGTGCAGCCTCATTTAAAATTTGTATTGAATGTAATTTAATGTGCTTAGGTTGTTGAGACAGGAAATCCATGCCTTTGCATAGGCATTAGATAGGATCAGCCTTTAATGTAGATTGGCTGAGATCTAGATCTGATAGCGGACTAGACAGTTCATTGATTGTAATTGAATAGAGTAGGTGAAATCCTGGAGGGAAGCGCTCGATTGAGCTCATTGTAAAAGAGATATTCATATCTCATTTTAGAGAGTGGGTAAGGATGGTAGAGTTGAAGGGCCGAAGAGAGCTCGAGGAACACTTTGTAAAATATATAGGCATTTGCCATTATTAATACAGAGCAGTTTTTCCTGCATTTTTCTGTCATTATATGCATGTATGTGTGTGTGTTCACTATATGCTGCATTTGTGGATTGTAATTATGTCATTGCAGGGAGTGTGTTTGATTTCAGGTTTGTGACGTCTTTGAGGGTTCATTCCATGAGGGCGTGACAGAGTGTTGAGACTCTGAATACCAGTGCACTGAGGAGGCACTTCTGAACTCGAAGGAGTTAGACAAAGACGTGTTGAGAGCACTAGCATTGAAGTCAACAACTCATATAGAAGGAGGACCTTTGGGGTTACTGAATACCTCAATAGTCAAGGTAGTGTAGCTGAGACACTGTTGTAAACAGAACCTCTGAGGAGTTCTGTAGGATTTCTACCAAGAGGGTATTGAGAGTGTGTAAGGAAGGAACTTTGTTGTGAGTTAAACACTCTGCCTGGAGGGCGTTGAGGGAGTGTGTAGATAGCACAGGAGGAAGGAATTATTTGATTCCTACCATCTGAAGGAAGCATCCACTGAGGGAGCTTCCACTGGGGTACTGAATACCCAGAGCACTCATCAATAGGTTGCTTGAGTTGGAAGACTGCCAGGGGCATCGTATTCTCCATCTGTGGGAGAAAGAGGTGAATGAGTTTCAATTGTTTCTCTGTCTGAGCCAGGAGATTCATGCATCGAGTGCAGTGGAATTCATCCGCATAGAGTGTGTTGATGAGGCTCAGCAGCTAAACCCTTATTCTCATCTACCCAGAAGTTGAATTGGGTTGCTCGTGTCGTGCAGGAGAAGTGCAGGCCGAGGTTGAAATCTCAGCAGTTAGCCTGAGGAAAGGAAGGAAGGGATTTCTATTGCAGGAAGTACACAGAGCCCAGAAGATCCAACACTTAGAGAGTGATTGGATGCCGAGCGCAAGGAGTGTGCCAACACTCAGGTGAAGGAGTAGGAGAAGTTAAGTTCAGGAGGGATAGTTCGCAGAGTTGAAATCGTGAAGTCCCGAGGATCATTGGATCATGGAGAAGATGCGCAGGAGTTAATCCATAGACGCAGGAAGGATCAAAGCCCATCGGGGTTCAGCATTCAGCGATTGTCAAGGTGAGGTGCAGACTCGTTGGAGTCGTGAGTCACGGTTTCCTGAAATTACGGGAGCCGTTGATTTCCACGGGACACATGTCGAGAGATCCCAGTATATCAGGGTTCGGCGTTCGGGGTTTTCGACGCCCAGGGAAACTTGTATCGTGGATCCGCGATCCGTGAAATCCCGAAGAGGACGTGGGTGCGTGGGACCCGAAGACAAAAGTGGAGTACAGGTGGCGCTATATCGGGGAATCAGCACATCGGTGTTCGGAGGTTTGAAGTTCAAAGTGTCGACATCGCAAACAGCGATTTCCCGATAGGGAAATCCCTGACATACAAAGTGTTGACCTTTTGACCATCGGGTCTCGGAGAAGTGAAAGACCCGATATTGTGAGTGTTGAACTCGCGAACTCGCGAGTTCCGATTTCCCGATAAGCGAGGGGAAGATCGTAGAAGGAGTTGTTGTGGCTAGGAGAACTCCCGAGATGAGTTGGAAGAGTCTTCGACTCTTCGGGCCTGTGTAAAAGAAGGTCCTGGTGAGAGCGGGGCCAACTGTGAGGGTTGCGACTTTGCACCATTATCCATACTTTCTTATATATGATATCAATGTTCTCTTTCCATCGATCATGCTTCTATAATTACTAGTTGTGTATCCATAGTTATGACATTTGTAAAAATCAATGTTACGTGGGGCCACATAGCTATTTCTTTCTTGAACATTTTTATAATCCGTGCAATCTGCAACCTTATGTCCAAAATTAGTACAATAAAAACAATGACCATAAAATAAATTTTCATACATAGGAGTGAATTTTCATACCTAAGAGTGAATTTATGCCTTGATTGATCATGATTGAAGCTTCTTTGTGGCTTGAACATGGATGGTCTTCTTGAAGATGTATCTTTAATAGTTTTATTAGATTTTGGTTGACCATGATTCCTTCCTTTGAGTACTTTTGCATAACTCTTTCTATTTTATTCATTCTTCTTTTCAAGAAACCTAGAGTGCTTCTCTTCATTCTCTATAACTGATGTGTATATGTCTCTTCAACGTTCTTCTTGAGATTGATGATTTTACTTCTCAATGTGACAAATTCTTCTTCAAGCTTCTCAACCTCTTCTTCTCTCTTCATTATCTGAGACTTCATGACTTCTTTTGTTCTATTTTCTTCTTTGTTACGAGGGAGAAACTCTCTATGGCTAGGGTAAACCACAACAGACAGGTATGACTGCAAAAATCTACTCAATTCCAACATATGCTATATAAACCAATGTGCAACCAAGATAAGAAAGAAACCTACCTCATTCCAACATTTGATGATGTTCCACTGTTGAGTACTTTGACCCAAATATTTGTACCTGCAACAAGTTCTGAACAAATAAGAAGAGAAAGTATATAGTGATAATATAAATGGGTTAGCACATTAGATAGCATAATCTATTAACAAACATTACAAATATGCCCATGGATAATAATCATATATTTGCATGATACCAATTGGACGGGAAAGGAGTATTTCTATTAATAAATGATCAGCAGAAGTGAAAACATTACAAACTTCCATGTCAGCATGGTTCAAAACTAAGAAAACAAGTTCCCTCCAACTAGGCCTCCACCACTTCAATCCTCCACCAAAGGAAAGCTCATAGGGAAAGACCTTGGGGGCTAAATACTGTGTTCAGACTTGAGGGACAAAGAGATGTAGACTCAATATGAAGTAATTTCTCCAGAGTAACTTTTCTCTCAAAGTTAAATGCTTTCTCCCTTCTTTTCCATAGGTCGGAATTGTGTTCTTATAGCCTTCAAAATGCAACTGAAGGGCTGAGTCAGAATGTTTCCAGTTTATGTAAGACCAAGGATCATAGATCTCCTGTCGTGGCATGGAAACCCGACTTCATTTTTTTATTTTTTGGCACAAATCCCGATGTACACAGGATGTAGTGGAGAAGCCTACGTAAACACATGTTGTATAGTATATAGGGTGTGAATATGTGGAAAACTATGTATTTTAGCTCTGGATTCATCAAAAAAGGATGACAAGTCTGCATAGGGAAATGGAAAAACACCCTATGTGAAAGATAGCAATGTTGAGGAAAATATTTCTATAACAGATGCCCCCTAAGGTGTGAGATCAAAGGAGTATCTGTGATGGCCGAAATACATTATAAACAACCCATAAGTAGAGTAGTGTAAACCCAAATGGAAAGACCAGTTGCTCATTACATTATGTTTTGAATTTACATACATGGATTCCAATAGAATACAATGCAAATCCATGTGGAAAAATATACCAAATAAGTGTTTGTGGCCATGAATAGGAAAATACAAATGCGATTATATGCCAAAAGTTGTCATAATCACGAACAAGGCCCAGTAGAACCATTCTCAAAACCAATTTGAAGATATATATATATGATGGAATATAATCTGATGTCTCATGATTACTGTATTCAAATAGGAGTTGGCCCAATGAAAAGGAAGTAATAGCTCAGGAAATAAGTGACCGCATAGTGATGTCTTCAAGTCTTCTACATATCCGCCAAAGGTGCAAGTCTGCATCATGTGAATAAAGGAGTTGGGGTCAAACATCATGAAACATTGTTTGATTTCCAATCATTGAGGTATATCGTTAACAAATGTGAGACAACCTACCAATAATGAAAGTAGGTATCAAGGCACCGAGCACATTCTTACAAGTGTGAATAAAGGAGTCGATGTCTAGTAGCTAAGGAATCCATTGATCAGGAGACATTGATGTATTCCCATCTGCCAATGGAGAGAGAGCTTGCCACTAATAACTACAAGTCTCAAGGTACTCATAAAACTCTAGGTCTCAGATCCAGAATAAATGAGCTGAAGTCAATGGAAAGAGACCCACTGAAAGGAGAGAATTAAAGAATATTTGATCAGTTAGCACAAGGAATAAACCAGTAGCTTCATAATTTGGTGGAGATCGTACAAAGAATATGTTCATGAACCAACGACCCTGTGCGTCTTTCACGTGTGCCAAATGAAAGAGGTACACGAAAAATAACCTCTCAATAGAAGCCAATGATGAAATTTGTTGACAAAGGCAAGGAAACCACCAATAAGGCTAATTGAATCCAAGACACTGCATGAATCCCAAAGTGTGAATAGATTTCTTGCCATCGAACACAAGGGAAACCACCTAGTCAACGACCAATGATGAAATGTCGACTGTTGGGTTGAAGGTGACCTACCAATGATGAAAGTAGGGCCAGGGTGCATGATAAGACCACAATATCATGTGATTCTGAGACAAAGTGAGGGTATGGATGACATGAAAATTCAAGAGTTCTGAGGAATAGTCGACACAGGTTGATAGACTTCCTTTGAATAAGAGCATGAGACATGTGGTAGACTTCGACATCATAGACTCAATGATGTAACTATTTTATGTAGGAAGCTTCAATAATGTTCTCTATAGGGACTGAAAGAGCAACCAGTTGGTAGAGAAAAACTCTGTAACGAGATCAGCTTCCTAAGGCCATGCTAAACCCAAAATTATGATGAAACAAGGACTCAATAATTTTGTGCTCTGTTCAAAGGAAACATGACTACTGTCAATTATAATATAGTACTCCCTTCCCACCCATTTTTTTTTGTTTTTTCATAACAAATGAATGCTATGATATAAAGGAGGAAACAAGTGTCACAAGTAAGAAAAACTAGTTACAGCAGTGGAACGTACCTATGCTCAATGCAAGGAAATGCATGCGAGAGATGGACACTCAGGGTGATGTTGCCTCTAGGGTATAGGGCATCAAATTGTGAAGGATATAAACAAGGATCTTCTTGGTTGAGGATGCAAAAACTGCTTGGGCAATGGTTTATAACACAAAGCGAGAACCAACTAAAGGCTCAATACTACAAGCGAGGGCATGAGATCCAATCACAACTTAACGCCAAAAAATGTCCTTTTTTATGTCTTTTAGTCTACTTGGTGTGAAAAATGAATAAACTTGTTCCAAATAGATGTCTTTTCAAATCCAATTTATGAGTGAAAAATACAAGTTCACTCGGTGATCTTTTCTATTTTTGGTAACGAGTTAGAAAAGAGCTTAACTAAGACTCATGACCTTTCAAATCCAATTTAACGAGTGTGAAAGGGA
>JZKD02S1644032.1:596252-612780 GCA_000966675.3 Picea glauca
GCATTTAATGCCAAGGTCTGGGGAAATATTGGTTTTGAAACATTGCAGGCCAGGAAGAATCCTGTTGTACCCCATGTCCATGCTAGGAAAGGTGGTGGCTTACGCCAAAATGGTCCGAAGAGGTTTGGATGGGCATCATCATAGAGGTCTACGAAGAGACCGAGGTAGGATAATAATTATTCGAGTGATTATATATGTTTCCCCCTTGTGAAGGGGTCCCGTAAAGAGGGTAACCCGAACCGTAAAATTGATTTTCCCCAAACAAAATACCTGGAGGTAGTTGAAGGCCTGTCATGGAAAAAGTGTTTGACGGAACCGACATGGTAGACACAAGATACATGGATGGGGCATAATAAGTGGGATATGCACCCATCTGAGCATTGTATCCTAAAAGAGCATAACTATCATTGGATGCATAAGGGAGAAGGTTTCAACCTCCCATGGGGACATGACTCATATCAAATGAAGAAGTAGGAATTAGATCCATGGTGCCCCATGATCCAATGCTAGGATTCATATACGTGGGGTAGGGACATGATTGCATGGGTGAAGGCATATCAAGAGAAAAATGACTAGAGACCCAAGGTGCAGACTGAGTGTTATAGTTCTGCAAACCATTTTGAAAGGTGGAAGGATATATCCACATGAAATGAGTAGGTATCATGGGATGGGTAGCAGTAAATGAGGGAGAAAAATAAACTCCAATATCCATGATGATGACACCCAAAAGAGACTTCTAAGGCCAACTAGAAGTCAAAGAGCATACCAAAATTCAAACAGCCGATACATGCAAATGGGCTAAAGTGGTTGAGTGGCCTACCTCACTAAAGAAGGTATGTCTCATCCAAGAGGGACCTGAGACTCCCTTCTAAAGTTTGGAGGTAAAAAATCCGTTATAGAGGTCCTCGTGGGCTTAACAACCAGTTGGTCAGATCTCCCCGGAGAGGTAATCTTCCATAAAGGTTGTGTGTTGTCCGACCCCTATCTGACCTAGGGTACAAGAAGAATAACCCTTGCAAGTAACCTATGAGATACCTAAGTAAAGAAAATAATAAAACACTGTATAACTGATGCACAGGCGATGTGACATCCCCCAAAATAATTTATTTCTAAGTTTGAGATTTTTTAGGAAAATTATTCCGTTTTTGGTAAATTCGAAATTGGAAAATGTTTGCCATTTTTGGGAATTCTGACTTTCGAATTCAATTAATTGTAATTAATGATTATGACTGTTGGGTAGAGACTTGACTTGACCCAACTATCTTCTTGACTATGACACTTGTATTAAACAAAATATTTTATAATTATTGTTGGAAGACAAATGGTACAACCATGTTGAAATTAGCTGACCATGACTCCATAAGTGGGGAACATGTTGGAAATACCCCAAAGCTGATTGCTACAAGTGGAAAATAAAGTAGTTGTCCATGGGCAGCCCTTGAAAATTAGGGATTTGGAAAGATGTGAAAATTCCCAAGGGAGGGAAAAAGACCTAGAAAAAAATGACTTTGGATATATGGCATATGTGACGAGGTAGGATGTTGCCTAGTATGCTGGGGGAAAAGAAAATCTATCTCTTGTTGTTATGAACACTACTGGTTGAGTGTGAGGCAAGGAGAAGACTACTGAAACTGTAAATCATTTGTTGAGGGGATTTCCAACTTAGCCCTCATGGATTCATGGTCAGACTAGGGGGTGAACAAGATAAGTGATTTGGCTGCCCAATTCTAAGGATGGGAGGAACTTGGTTGTTCCCTTTGTTGTTCCATTGTTTATTCAGATATGTTTCTCTACTTCCCTGTTATTTTATTTGTATCATTGAAATGATTATACATGCCTTCTATTTCTAGATGAATGCCCTATTGTTCATGTGTGTCTAGATAGAATTATAGAGTTACTGTACGATACTTGCTGTGGAAGTAATTCTGTTTGACTAAATACTATATCTATAGGATCATAGTATGTTATCTGTTATAGGAACAATGCTATTATGATAATCAATGGGCTGATAAAACGATTGCGTATTATCTCTGTGGCAGGAATAGACTGTAAATAATAAATAGTGTTGCAAAGCCACTGTGTATTAGTCGTTGCAGGAACAAAGTTATCTGGTATAAAGTAAGAAATTAATCAAGCGAATACAAATATGAATTTTAGAAGTTTCTACATGTCATAAGATCATATACTGATAAAGCATTCAAGTTTTGTTTTCAACCTGTATAGACTAAAATCCCAAATTGGGACAAAACTCTACTATGATAGGGATTCACGAAATATTTATGTAACTATATGAATGTAGTTATGAATATATATGCATTGTTTTCCATTCAGCAATCAATACAATAGATGGCATATAAATGCCATTGTACAATTATAAAGTTCTGCGCATATATTAAGTAATTAATATGAAACTTTCTAAAAGTTATATGAAACCCACTATATATATATATAAAGAAAATGTTTCGGATATAATTATAGAGTCGTATCCTTAATCTATTTTACACAGATAGACTCAGACCTATTTTAATACCTAATGCTTACATCCCGTCAACATCGACTGTGACAGGGAAACAAATAGATTCATACATCCGCAAGATTGGAAGCGAGGTAAATTAGTTCCAAAAAAATTTGAGTACAACTCGGAATGAAAACAAATGGTATGTCTAACGATTACAAGTCCAGGTTAAAACATTACAACAGACTTTTATTTTTCCTAGGATCTATGGTGATAAAGATTGAAATTAAAGCTACAGGAATGAAAACAACATATATTAAGTATGCCAAGAAAATCAAATCGTATTTTCCATTCCAATAATGTTCGAATTAGGACATAGTAAAAATCTGAATTAATCATTCGGACAATTATACAATTTTAAAGTCGACCCTCTTTTTCGACCGTGAAGGCAAGGAACTAAGGTACAAACTAGCATAAAAATGAACAAATCTCTACCAGAGATAACTCTTTAGTTGAATCTTTCTACCATTAGTCACCTAGGCCCTTCTGGGAAGAGGCATTATGGAACCTGAATACCTCTTAAGTGGGTGACAGAAGTTGATATCCATGATTTTCACATGGTTGAAACCCCTACACAAAGTTGCAAGAAATACCATTAATAATTTGTTCAAGAGAGATAAGACGATTAAAATAAAATGAGTAATAATAGGAAAGGAATTGTTGAAGTAATACTTAACTTTAAATGGAGGAATTTTATATCCTTCATTGTTGTGATGAGCTGACTACTTTCCAAACTGGAAGGGGAGGAGGAGCCCAAGACTCCCTGATGGGTACCCTCGCAAATCACAGGTTCCCATCAATAATGATAAGAACTAGTAAATAAATCAAAGAAAAACATTACAGGAAAGAATACATGAATGACGATCACAATGAAGTAAGTGAGTTGCATAACAAACATAACCAAATATTTATTCTAAATAAAATTGTAGAAATTTGAGTCCTCAGGTCAATGAACATTCCCAAAATATTTCTATTTACCGTCAGAGAATAGTCATCTAAAGAAAGGAAACACATGGTCAACACCATGCCGATTTCACTAGACTAGTTTTAGCGGAAAAACGGACGACCCAGTTTTTCCTTTAAACTTACAACAGATGATATAGATATTATTTTTCTATGGTTATACCGAAAGTAACTTTCGGAAACATTCTGATAAGAATTTTACAAGCCTAAAAGTTCCTCGGGTAGATAGGAAATAGAGGCCTTGAGAAAAAAACTCACTATAGGTGTCTAACTGGGATAGCAAATGTTATTTGAAAACTGGCCCCATGTAATTACCTTATCATTCTTAAGTATAGTATGTAGACACAGTGTGAATCTGTAACTTAGATGGACATATGAGCCATAGTCCGATGAAGTCTCTAAGAGACTCACATCGGTGTTATCACAGAAGGAAATTACAGGATGAAGGAGATGACTAACCCTAAGAACAAAATACTTGAAAATGATACCTATGTGAATTCAATTAATTTGGTAGAATTAAGGACACAGAAAAGAGTGCCCCTTCTTTTTCATAGTTTATGGAAAGAGTATCAAAAACCAAATTTTATTTTCCCTTTTTGTAAATGATATCATAATCATAAACAAATATCTTTGTTACCCATTTTTCTTGCTCCTAGAATGAAATTGATTGTTCCATAAAATACTTGAGGTTATGACGATCAGTTTTAATTTGGAAGCATTTCCCTAGGTGATAAGGAAGCAAAATATCCCTGGCATGTAGAATAGCCAACATTTCATTTTCATAGATTGATTTTCCCAAATGTCTCTTGGAAATTTATTTTCTAGTGAAGGCCAGAGGCCTGCCATATTGCATGAGGACTACCCCAGTTCCTTTCTATGAAGAATCACATTCCAGGATAAAATTATTTGTGAAGTCGGGAAGGGCCCAGACGAGAGTCATGCACATAGCCTCTTTCAAGGTGTGGAAGGATTTATCAGTGGCTAGAGTCCAATTGAAAATATTCTTTTTAAGGAGAGCAATGAGAGGTGTGGAAATGTTTCCATAATTATGAAAAAACTTACAATAATACCCTATTAAACCCAGAAAACCACACAAGATCTTAAGACTTTTAGGGTGAGGAAAATGCTTCATAGCTTCAATTTTCTTAGGATCCACCCATATTCCATCCTTGTTGATAATATGACCTAGGTTCTCCACTTCAGAGGCTTCAAAGGAACATTTAGACTATTTGAGGAAATTTTTTTGTTGAGAGAACTTGATCAAGATGGGCGATATGTGCTTCCCATGTTTTACTATAGATGAAAATATACTCAAAGGAAAATAAGACAAAATGATGAAGGAATGGATGGAAGACATGATTCATGGGAATTTGGAAAGTGGAGGGAGAATTACATAGTCCAAAGGGCATGACCAAGAACTCATAGTGACCCTCATGAGTTCTAAAGGTAGTCTTGGGAATGTATTTCTCTTTCATATGTATCAGGTGGTATCTAGAATGGAGATGAATTTTAGTAAAGCACTAAGAACGGCTCAACGCATCCAACATTTCATCAATGACATGAATGGAAAAATGGTCTTTGATGGTGATTTTGTTGAGGGAACCAAAGTGAAGGAACATGCACCAAGTGCATTCTTCCTTGAGGACCATGACCACGTGAGAGGAATAGGGGTTATTACTAGGAAATATAACACTTGCTTTGATCAATTCTTGAACAATTTTATAAATTTCATTCTTTTGAGAAAAGGTATGATGATAAGGGAGAACAATGGGAAGGAGGATACTTGGTACTAGACGAATGGAATTATCATGAAAACCATGGGTAGGGGGAAGTCCATGGGGAGTGGGAAAAATTGCTTGGTGTTTGGAGAGGATATATTGGAGGTCATGATGCACATAGGGTGTCTCAAATGCTTGAATGGAGTGGAGTTGGGAAATAATTCTTGAATGACATTTTTTTAGGAGATTTTACATTCTATGGGAACTGGTGATCTCAAGGGATCCTGCTACGATGCCTTGGAAGTTATGTTGTTGTCCCTCCTCTTATCACCATAACAATTTCCAGATAGGATCCAAGTTTCATATTTAGCAGGGGACTAAAGCAGTGTAGAGATATGGAGCAATTTGGAAGACCGGTCTACATCTGGCGAAAAAGGGCCAATATAACGGAGGCACAAAAGGAGGGGATCGGTGGACCTTAGATCTTGAAACATTCCATATCAACGACCAGGATTCATATCGAGCGATGAATTAGTGTGGAGGATAAATTTTCAAGCGCAGACCGAGGAAAATACCATGGTTTCATTATGTGGACATGTGGCGCCCTCAGAGACGCATCAGGGCGAAAAGAGGGTAAGAGTGAAACCTCTCAACCACACCGTAATGTCACATGTTCAAATACCATTTGAATATGTAAAATCAACAATTCATGTAGTGAAAGGAGACAACCGGTCAAATCACCTCACGCCACTCATTCATGTACTCTTGTCAACAATTCATGACTATAACTCAATGACTATCTCTCTTCAAAATATGGGTGGCGTTATTCTACTCTAGACAATCAACGCTTCATTCGTAAGTAGAGTAATCTCAAACTAGATCAACTTCCTAATTTATGTGAAGTTAAGGAAGACAAAAATCATGTTTTTTGCAAAACTGGGAGACATGGACAAAGCCGATCAAAAAACTTCTAGTGAACCAGGATTTTCAACCAATATGGTGAAGTCATCAGTGAATAAAAAAGAGAGGTTGGTTGCACATATATTGGCAACAAAATTCCATACAGATCCTGCAACATAACCAAAAGCGGACAAAGAGATCAGCTTAAATCCCATCATGAGAGATTTAATCATCAACAGACACGCAGATGGGCGCTACAAAATATAAGTAAACATGAATCAGAGCAAGCGACATAAGACAAGAATTAGATCTGAGGGGATCGAGAGCATTGGGGAAAACCAACTAGTTTGGTTGAGCACTCTAAAGGAAAAAATCTCCAATCTCGAATAAGTTCTCAAGTTGAATTGAGTATGTTTCAGAAAATTTTGGACATATGGCATTCAATAAAAAATCCTCAGATATGTCAGTCATGTTTATAATGCTCCCTATAAATTAGGAGAACAGTTCTTATGTGTTACTCCTTTTTTTTATAACCGATCTTTATCTTTAGACTATGGGGAAGTTGAGTCGTTTTGAATCATGCATGTAAATTTTCTATATATATCATTCCAAGGATAAATAAAGTATGAGGGAAGAGGGGCCTACCCTTGAAGAAGGAAGACTTTTTAAAATCATGGAGATGAATTGAATATCCAATACTGAAGAAAATTTTGGACCTTTTATGAAAATATTCTAATTGGCTGTGACATGAGTTTTGTTTTCTTTCATTGTATGTATTTCCTGTGATATTTATTCTGTTTTCATTTTCTTCTATTTAAATTGGAGAGATAAAGGACCATAATTCATCTTATGATGCTCTTGGTTTAGCAATCTAAACTGTGTGTATTTCTTCCTAACCAATTCAGAATTCATTTTAATATGCTCTAGTGTAGTTATGTGTTTTCCTTCTTTCCTCTTTCGCCATGCAAATCTCAATTTAAAATCAAACTCATTTCATCATTTAGCCTTTTTCCTCTTGATAGTTCAAATGACTTTTCACTGCTTTATTCATTTCTGACTCCATAGCCCAAATGTCACCCCCATTTCTTCAACAACTTTATAAAAACCCCCAACATAAACCAAATCTAGCCATTGATTACCAAAGAAATACCCAGTGACATGAGAGAGCCTTCTCTAATTTGAGAAGGCCATTTCTTCATCTCTAAGGTAGGTTGAAACAATTACCTTTGTCGTTTGTCTATCAGTCGGACAAAATTATAGAGTGCTAACATTTTGGTGTCGTTGTCGAGGATGAAATTGAAACATTTTACCTCAAAAAGAACAACATGGTTGAGTTCTATGGTCTGAGAGAAGCAGACACTTAGGCACATATTGGTTGTATTTCTTCTCTGGCGAATCCACACATCAAAAAAGTCAGTTTGAAGGTGATTCCACTGGTAGAAGAATCCATAAATTTAAATTTTCAATGGCGTCTCCACTCTCAATACAGAATCCATCTTCCAAAACATTATTGGCGAATCCACTCAAGATTCAAATGTAGTTCAGGGACTCCACTGGAAGATGAATCCCTTGACAGAGGTATAAAAAATCATTATGTAAGAAAACAAGTACTTAAAATTTGATTTTTTCCAAGGCATTTTATTGTTTGTTATAAGTTTCCTTTGGTCCTTTCCTGAACATGTTAGACAATTTTTTTTTTACCTACTGCATGCAAATGATGATCATGACAATATTGAAATTATATATCCTCCTCTTAAACTTATACATATATCTCCTCATTTTATCACTGATTTTGATAAAAATATCCCATCTAATCCATGTGATAACCATGACCAAGTTGACAAGCCCCATGAAGCCAAGGATGATATTTCACATCATGTACTTGATCCAACATCCTCCAAGATTCAGCATAGATACATACCCTTGAATCTACCCCAAATCCTTCATGATTTTCTTCCAAAGTACTATAAGTACCTACTTGTGTTTGATGGGGAACCTAATGCCATCTCAGCTGAAAACAACGTCCAAAGGTTTGAGCATTTTATAGATTTGTTTGAGATTGACCATGATGATATTTGTATGAGGGCCTTCTCTCAATCCTTGAAAGGGGACACCAAAGACTGGTTTAAACATTTGCAGCCAGAGATAATCATCTCATGGGAGGAATTAAATATATTTTTTTTGAAGTTTTGGGGCAAGATGAAATATTTGGATTTACATATTACAGAGTTCTATGCCTTAAAAAAGTAGAGTAATGACATTGTTTCTATATTCAGTAGAAGGTTTTCCAGTATCTATTACAATTTTCCCAAATAAATTCAACCCATTGAAGTTGTTGCCATGTTCCATTATGCAACTACTCTTCATCCAGATTTGTCTTTCCTCGTGATGGAAAGAAGACCTAAGTCCTTATATCAAATCTTCAATGATGCCCAAGAGATTCAACACAATATCCAAGCATGTGAATGTAGCCTTAATGAGGGGTTGGATATTCAAGAATATGAGAACGAATATAAACAAGAAAAGATTGATTGGAATCTTGAACATTGAGTCGATAATATCATAGCTTCTCTTGAAGTTTTCAATACTCATGATTTTGCAGAAGATCATATTCCACTTCTTGAAAAAGGAGGTGACAATTTAACTCCTAATCCATTCCAGGATATGCAGAGGACTAATTGTTTTATGTATTCATTTATAGATAATCAAGAAGATGAAGATGCAAGTTAGTCGGCTCAAGAGTAGATTGATGTTCCAAGTTTTTTCTTGTTAGATGATATTGCAAATGTTGTTGATTTGCCTATATATCAAAAATATGATGATGATTGCGATGTTAATTTCCTAGAACAACTAGTTGGATGTTTACTGTCAGAAAACATTCTTTTTCAGAAGTATAATGAGATAAATCATCCTATATATCACAGTTACAAAGTAGAAAGTATTGAATAAGATGAAGGGCATTCTTTTCCTTTATTCTTTTTTTGCATTTAAATTGTTGAAAGAAAATTATGAGATCATCATTGAAGCAAATGAACGTATGTTGATGCCAAACCACACTAATTCACTGGAACAAATTGACAAGATATTGCAACAATATTCTCATGTGTTTGATGACCATGTTACTTGTTATATAAAAGATATTGTCAGTTAAAAATTCCATCCATTGGTCGAAGATAAATATGAAAATGAGTGTGTTCAGCAATCCAAAGGAATTGACAACAGTGAAGAAAATGAAGGAGGTTTTGAATCAGGTGAAAGAACCTTGCCATTATGTTTTTCTTCTTTCAAATTGCTAAAGAAAAATGTTTATAATGTTTCAAATCAGAAAGCCTCCAGGCATGATGTTGAATATGAATAAATAAATGGACTTGAAAATGAACACTATCTTCCTTTATGTTTTTCCTTTGAATGGTTGAAAGAAAATCATGATATAACAGAAGAAACAGGGAAGTCTGACTATATTCATAGTGACACTATTTTACATGAGGAAAATGTTATCAGTAAGGAATACCAACAACATTCACATGCATTAAATGATCATGTAGCTGATTACTTGAAAGGATATTCCAATTCGGAGTTGCAACCTGTGCTTAACCACCAAATTGAAAAAGAAGAAGAAGTTGATCAAGAAATTGTTGTTAAAGGTTATTTTCCTTCTCCTGAAACTAATATAGATATTCAACAATATTTCCATCAAGACAAAGTGTTTCAAAGTTGTCTTTCTTCCCCTGAAAATGGTGTGGTGGTCCATTTTCTAAGTGGCGTAGACATGGATGAGGATTTTAAAACTACACCTATGGAGACTCCAAGCAGTGAAAAAACAAATGACATAGAGTTTCAGGAAAGCAACAAAACAATGTCTTCCATTTCTCAATAAAAAATACAGAAAGATAATGAAAAGGATGATGCAGATGATATGGTTGTCATATTTGAATATGTTCGAGAATGTATGAATGTTTTTTTTGATATGTATGGAAGAGTAGACACACCTATTTCTGTCATTTCATCCAAAAATATTCCCAATATTGAAGAAATGAAGCAAGAGAAAAAAACACTTGTGAAGGAAACTTGTTTTTCTGTCTTAGCTCATGAAAAGGAAACATTGTTTCATGTTTTTTATAATCCCATGGCACGTTATATGGAAATTTTTTATAATCAATATCTATAGAGGATAATGGGTTGCAAGATTAAGGGTAAAGGGAGTGACGAATTGGTGTTTGTATTAAATATGGGTCCCTTTAAACCAAGCGATGTTCTTCAGCCATGGTTGTATTATGTTTCAAGAAACTATTACTTCCAGACTTGTTGGCAGAACTGTTAGTTTCTTGATGGAAATCAACAGGTTAACTCGCATAAAAACAAGAATGTGGTGGAAGGGGTGAAACAAGATAGTTGTTTTGTGCATGGTTTAGAAGATCCATTTGATTTTTTATTGGAGGAGGTAAATAGTCCAAATGTTCTTGATTTTTTGAGATTTAGATTTATGGATGGAATTTTGAATGAATTATCAACAAAAGGGCTTTGGAGCGAGTGAGTATAAAGAAAACAAATGGTGAGTAAAATGTTTTCATGGCTTCATTGACATTATGATTTTTCTTGATTGGTAGCTCGTTTCAACAGTTAGGGTAGGTAGGAGTGTGTAAATAAGCTTATTGGTCAAGCATTTTTCATTTCGGATTTCCTGTAGTATGTATAGTTAGATTTTAGTGGTGTATTCAATGATCAATATTTGGTTAAGAACAATGTGAAAAGTTTGGTTTTCAGCCGATGATGGTGACAGATCGAAGCAGAGTACACACACATGCTTTGGGAATAGCCCAATGGGTAGGCACTTGGTCTACAGTTATTTTATACCTCACAGGGAGGATAACATCCCTAGTTGGAGCCTATGTTATCACCATAACAATTTGCAGATAAGATCCAAGTTTCATATTTAGCGGGGGACTAAAGCAGCATAGAGATATGGCACGATTTGGAAGACCATGCTACATCTGGTGGAAAAGGGTCAATACAACAGAGGAACAAAAGGAGGGGCCTTATGGACCGTAGATATTGAAACATTCTAGATCAACGACCAGGACTCATATCAGGCGATGAAGTAGCACGAAGGATAATTTTTCGAGGGTGGGCCAAGGAAAATACCACGGTTTCATTATGTGGATGCGTGGCACCCTCAGAGGCACACCGGGGTAGAAACTGGGTAAGCGTGAGCCAATCAACCATGCCCTGATGTCACATGTTCAAATTCCATTTGAATATGTCAAATGAACAATTTGTGTAGGGAAAGGCAACGGACGGTCAGATCACCTCACGCCACTCGTTCAGGTACTTTACGTCTGTGCGATGCCAGGTAAGAGACGCTAGATAACTAAATCAAAAGCTCATCATTCTAAATATATTGGCCAAACATGATAAACCAACATACCTGTAGGTACTCTTGGAAACAATCCATTATTAAAACTCAATGACTATCGCTCTTGAAAATATGGATGGCGTTATTCTACTCCGGGAAATCAACGCTTCATTTGTAAGTAGAGTAATCTGAAACTGGATCAACTTCCTAATTTCTATGAAATTAAGGAAGACAAAAATTGTGTTTTCTGCAAAACTGGGAGACATGGATAAATCCAATCAAACAACATCCAGTGAACCAGGATTTTCGACCAATATGGTGAAGTCATCAGTGAATAAAGAAGAGAGGTTGGTTGCACAGATATTGGCAACAAAATTCCATACAAATACTGCAACAAAACCAGAAGCAGACAAAGAGATCATATTAAATACCATCATGAGAGATTTAATCATCAGCGGACACGTGAATGGGTGCTACAAATGAGAAGTAAAGATGAAGCGAAGTAATCGACAGAAGATATGAACTAGAGCTAAGGCGATTGAGAGTGTTGGGAAAAACCAACCAGTCTAGTTGAGCAATATAAATGAAGAAATCACCAATCTGGAATAAGTTCTCAGGTTGAATTGAGTACGTTTCAAAAAAAATTGGACATATGGAATTCAATAAAAATTACTCAGGTATGGTCCTATTTATAACGCTCCCTATAAAGTAGGAGAACAGTTGTTATGTGTTACTCTTTTTTTTATATAACCGATCTCTATCTTTAGACTGTGGGGAAGTTGAGTCGTTTTGAATCCCTCATGTAAAATTTCTATATATATCATTCCAAGGATAAAGAAAGTATGAAGGAAGAGGGGCCTGCCCTCGAATCATGAAGACTTTGAAAAATCATGGAGATAAACTGAATATGCAATTGTGAAGCAATATTTGGATTGTTTATAAAAGGATTCTAATTACCTGTGATATAACTTTTGTTTTTTTTCATTGTATGTAGTTCTTGTGATATTTATTCCATTTTCATTTTCTTCTATTTAAATTGGAGAGTTAAAGGCCCAGAATTCATCTTATGATGCTCTTGGTTTAGAAATCTAAACTTTGTGTATTTCTTCCTAACCAATTTAGAATTCATTTTAATATGCGCTGATGCAGTTATGTGTTTTCCTTTTTTCCTCTTTCTCCATCCAAATTTCAATTTAAAATCAGACTCATTGCCTCATTTAGCCTTTTTCCTCTTGATAGTTCAAATGATTTGTCACTGATTTATTCATTTCTGACTCCATAGCCTAAATGTAACCCCTATCTCTTCAACAACTTTATAAAAACCCCCAACATAAACCAAATCTATCCATTGATTACCAAAGAAATACCCAATGACATGAGACAACCCTCTTCAAGTTAAGTAGGATAGTGTTTCAACTCTAAATTAGGTTGAAACAATTACCTCTGTCATTTGTATATCAACCAGACAAAATTTACAGAGTGCTAACACCTCCTATTGGGATTGGATGGTCAATTCCTTAAGATCCATGAGTATGGGTCCCAGAGTGTGTAACCATTCAACACCAAGCACAATGTCACAACTACCCATGTCGATAAAAAACATATGAGATTTTGGGTGGTACTGACCAATTTGTAGGTGCACATTTTCACAACACCCGCCAAATTTCATGGAATTTCCATTGATAATCATTATTTTAAAATTGTTGACAACATGGATATAGAAATTGATTTCCTAGGAAATGTGATGATTATTAAAATTATGGGTGCTTACATTGTCAATGATGATGATGAAATTGGTGTGCTTAATGTATGCAGTGATATTGAGGGTTTGGGGAGCAGAGAATCTAGTAAGGACATGCAACAAAATGAATGGTTCAACTTTTGGTGGATCATAGGGTGGAGTAGGAGCATTGATGGGGGGTAGGTATTCCACTGGGGAAACTTCAGACTCCTCCTCAACAAAATCCTTAGAAATGGCCATAAAAAGTTTATGTTTCTTACATTTGTGTCCATGAAAATATTTTTCATGACATTTATAGAAAAGACCCTTGAGTTGACATTCGACCATTTATTCCCAAGTTAATTTATGTATCTTGAGAGGAGTGGCAGGAGGGGTAGGATTGGTTGGTGAAGTGCAAGGAATAAAGGAGGGTTTTTGGTTATAGGTGAATACAATATGTTTGGATTCCTTGGCTCATTGAGTAGCTTCTAACAAATTTTTAGGTCAAGCCATTAGGACCTAGGCATATATTTCATCATTGAGGCCACTGATAAAAAATTCCGTGAATAATACATCTAACATTCCCTCTATTTTCAAATCCAAGTTCTCAAACTAAGAGATAACGTCTTCCATTGTGCTACATTGTTTCAAATTGGTCAAACAACCTAGATAGTAGGTGTCAGTGTCAAAGTGCTCATAAAGCTCTGAAACAAACTATGTCCAAGTAACATACCATTGGCGTGTATTTATACGTCATTTCCACCATTTCCAACATTCAAGATCCAAATAGAGGACATTATAAAGAAGTTTTTCCAACTCATCAATAATTCCATGCAAGGAGAAATAATGTTCCATTTGAGTGACCCAACATGTGGGATCTGAACCATCAAATTTGTTCACCTAATCTCTTCGAATATGGGGGTCACAATGAAGGGAGTTGGAATGAAAGGCCCTATTATGGAAAGAGTCTTCACCTTAATAGTGTGAAGGTTATTCGGAGGAGGGAGAGCCATGGAACTATTTTAGCCATTGGTTGAGAGTGGTGGTGAGGGAGGCCAATTCACCCTTAACTTTGAAAAATTCACCTGTAAATTTGGCCTCAAAGGTTTCAAATTTGGAATTGGTGGAAGGAATCATAGAAATCACTCTCTCAATTTTCTCGATTTTTGTTTTGGATTCAGCTTGCAGGTGAAGGAGATATTGGTTGCGAGTGCCGGTCATCTGGGAATGAGGGGTGTCGGGGAGGGGATGTGGATCCAAAGAAAAAATACGGAGATATAATATATATGGAAGTGATCATAGTTAAAAGAGGAATACAATGGGATAGGTGTCAAATAAGGATGTTGAGAAAAGGGGAAAAAATAAATTTATTAGAAGTGATAGATACCACAAAAATCAAGGAGAAGAGAGAAATACAACAGAATAAGTCCCAAATAAGGGTGTTGATGGGACCACTATACTCTTCTTTCTTCTTTTACTTCTGCAGGGTTATACTATTACCTGAATACTAAAATAACGAATGGACCAAATTTTTAACAGGAGAAATTATGTAGAAATTTCACAACCAGAATGTTGAACGAAAGGTTGCACTGCAATAGATCTAATATGTTCCTTTTATGTTTTGTGTCTTCCTAGGGGTTAGAGTTTACATGATTCCTATAGAAAATGATTTCCTTGTGCTATAGCTCTCTGATATACGTGCATGGTCAAACAATAGCAATCAGCCCAATATATTAGGGGAAAAGCTAAGGAGGCTCGACCATACCCTTAGCCGTACTACCTAATTACCGAGGTACTAGAGAGTATCTTCCTGAGTGTTTTTACCAGTATCAGTATAGCAGTCAAGTGGCCAATTGGCTGATCCAGGGCTTGTTTTAGGAGACCTAGGGAACACCTAATATACCTACTGGTATGTGGGAGTGATGGTAATGTACAAATTATGTCTTATGTGATACTACTCGAGGGGTACCAACAAGGGTTACAAAGGTTTCCAGCAAGGTGAAACGATTGTTTCTAGGAAACCCCATGAAACCGTATGTATTTCCTGCGTGTAGTCTCCCCATCGTATTTTTACCCATTGAGTGATATATATATATATATATATATATATGATTTAAATAGTCTGATATTACACGTCTCTACCCTGGAAAAAAAATTCCACAATTTTTGCAGAGGAAATTGCTTTGATACCACTTGTTAGGTACTAGATCTATTATAAGAAGAAACAAAAATACTACAGAAAATAAAAGTGGAATGATAAAATGTAGAGAACCACAACAAAAAAGAATACCATTATCCATAAGAATAAATTTTCACTTGCCCCTTCGAGGGGGCAACCTCCAACAGAGAAATGCTCTATTACAATAATTCTCAAGACAAATATTTGTCATGCCTCCTACTCTTATTTATACTAATTATATCTTCTCAATAACATTCTAGAAGATATTTCTATAAGAGGAATATTCTATTAGTTCTTCTTATGTTGACTTTTTCACATTTATTGAAAAGGCCTTATTAACTAATGTTGGTCTTTATTACATGGAAAATATGTTATTCTACCTATGTGAGGGGATAGGGAGGTTAGGTCCCTAACAAGGGTGTTAAGATTAGTTGAGAGAGTTGTTGGATTTTAATCATGTAATCTTAGTGCCTCACTTATTCCTTGTTATTTTGTATTAAATGCTTAACTAAGCTATGTTAATCTAGGTTAATGTTTCATTCATGTTAAACTATTGTGACTGATGGATTTCTTCTACTATGTTAATGATTGATTTATTTCGTTATGACATTGACTGTACTGTTGATTGGGTTGTGAGAATATATGAAATTGTATTAGATGTGTTGATTGTTATCATTATTACACGCACATACTATGTACACAAACAATTAAATTAATTTAATTATACAAGCTATGTACATATTATGTATAATTATTAATTTAGTTGATTTGATTAAGTTAACATTATTTATTAAGTTAATTTATTTTATTAGATTTAACATTATTGGTTAAGTTAACTGATTTAATGAGATTTAGTGTTTCTATTAAATTGGGATATGTGTGTGTGTGTGTGTGTGTGTGTTGTGTGTGTGTGTGTGTGTGTGTGTCGAGGGGGGAAGCTCTATGTGTTAAATTGAATTAATTGATTTTACTGTGAAATAAGTTTTATTTATTAAGTTAGGATAAATTTCTAGAGAATGTGAGGAAGGGGATGAATTTCATGATGAGTTGATACTTTCAAGGAAAAGGAATTGAAAGGGGGATAAGGTAAATGATTTTGGAGAGGGTGGGCATTGTTTGTTGAGTATGTGTTATATTCTTTGCATATGTGTGTGGGCGCATCAGATTCGACAACTACGTC
>JZKD02S1644032.1:612864-628602 GCA_000966675.3 Picea glauca
ATTTCCCCCCTGGTTACACGCAACACATCGTTGGGTGGTTTTTTCCATTTTAGTGGATTTTTCTATTTTTAGCGGTTTTCTAAATTAATCCCGGATTAAGGGATTAGGGTTTTCGTAGCTATGAAATACCTAAAATTTTGTATATATTGTATTGTGAATGGTTATATTAATACAAAGAAGATTTGAAGTGTGTGGCACCAAGGAAGGTTGGTTTTCTCCTAGTTAAGGGTTACAACATAAATCTCATTTTACTGTGTGTATGATCCATTGATTAATTTATGTTTTTATTAGGAGAATCTGTATGCATTTCCTTACTTCACAGGTTTAAAAATTACATGTGGTATCATATCTTGTTTTTGGCTTCAGGGGGATGCCTTTGTTGCTGAGGTTTTGGCTCGGTCTTGATAGAGAAAGTTTATCTTGGGTCTGTGATAAACCTGGGTTCAGTGGGAGATTTTGTAGTGGTGATTTGAGTGTAGAAAGAGGAATTACGAGCTCTTCTAGAATATTGATTGATAATCTCAACGGTAAAAACTTTGAGCTATGGAAGATAAATATGGAGGACTGTGTTGTAGACAAAGAACAATGGATTGTTGTGGATCTTGGTACAAAACCTACTAGTACGCAGTCTACTGGCACACAGTCTACTGGTACACAATCCTATCGTACACAAACTACTAGTACACAACCCATTGGTATGTCGAAGGAAGATTGGGATAAGTTGGATATAAGAGAAAGGAGTACTATTCGACTCTTCCTAGTAGATTCAGTGTTGTTGAATGTCTCAGGAGAATCTACAACCAAGGAACTATGAGATAAGTTAGGGAATTTGTATTAATCAAATTCCCTAGTAAACAAGTTGTTTCTTCGAAAGAAGTTGTATCATATTAGGATGGAAGATGGAGATTCTTTGACAAAACATCTAAATTCCTTAAATACTCTGGTTTGTCTCTGTTAATATTACGATCGAAGAAGAAGATAAGTGTATTACTTTGTTATGTTCTTTTCCAGACTCTTGGGATAATCTGGTTGTATCAATTGGTAGTACCACTAAATCTACATTGAAGTATGAAGATGTAGTTGCATCCTTGTTATCTAAAGAGATGAGGCGAAAAAGCATGGATGGTGAGAGAAAAAATGATTTATTTGTAATAAGTCATACCCCAGACAGTAATCTTGGTATGTCTTCGGGGGGGACATCTAAGTCTAAAGGTAGATCTAAGTCTCCAGGAAAATCTTTGAGGAAATGTTGGAAGTGTAGTAAAGTAGGGCATTATAAGAAATATTGCAAGTCTAAGAAGGTTGATAAACCAAAGGGATATGATAATGACTCTTCCACAGAGGAAAAAACCTCCACTAAAGAAGGCGGTGATGTTTACCTGACATCTACATGCACACATGTAGACCGTGGTGTATGGTTGATCGACCTAGGTGCATCATATCGTATGACTCCTCAAAGGAAGTGGTTGTGTGAATATGAAAAATACGATGGTGGTGATGTATTCCTAGGAGATGACTCGGCAACCAATATCATGGGACATGGAAGGGTTAATTTGTTGCTAAAATATGGAAGTATTATAACTCTCTTTGGGCTTCTGCACATTCCAAAACTAGAGAGGAGCCTAATATATGTAAACAGGTTGGATGATGAAGGTGTGGATGCTATATTTGGAAATGGAACTTGCAAGATGGTACAAGGAGCAATGGTGTTGATGAGGGGAGTTCAGTGTGGAAATATGTACAAGTTATTGGGAATCACTTATACTAACGAGTGTAACAATTATGTTTTCCCTGAGCAGAGAAATAAAGAAGACAAGACCAATATTATCACTGGAAAGAAGACCATGTTGTGGCATAAAAAACTAGGGCATATTGGATAAAATGGCCTTCGAACACTACACAGTAAAGGTATGATTGAAGGTATGTCTAATTGCACTCTGGATTTTTATTTTTGTGAACATTTCATATATGGTAAACAAAAATGAGTAAGATTCCCATCTGGTGCTACAATAAAAAAGGGGATCTTAGAGTTGATACACAATGATGTGTTTGGACCTATGCCTATTCCATCACTAGGTAAATTTGTGTATTATGTTTCATTCATAGATTATTTATCAAGGAAAAATGGATTTATTTTCTTAGAAAGAAATATGAGGTATTTGAAAAATTTAAAGAGTTTCAGGCTCTGGTATAAAATCAAACAGAGAATAAAATAAAGGTATTGAGGATACATAATGGTGGAGAATTTTGAAGAAATGAATTCAAAGAATTCTGTAAGAAGTGTGGTATAAAAAGGCAAAATACTAATCCACACACACCTCAGCAAAATGGAGTTGCAAAAAGGATCAACATGACACTAATGGAAAAAGAAAGGAGCATGCTTAGTGGTGTCGAGTTAGGACAAGAATTTTGGGCAGATGCAGTGGGTATAGCATGTTACCTAGTCAACCGATCACCCTTATCAGTGCTCAATGATAAAACTCCACACGAGATATAGATTGGTAATAAACCCTCTCTTGAACTTCTTAGAGTGTTTGGTTTTGATGCTTATGTACATGTTCCAAAGGAAAATAGGAGTAATCTAGATAATAAAGTTGAAAAGTGTATCTTTATTGGTTATAAATATGGTGTGAAAGGTTATAAGATTTGGAACCCATGAAATAAAAAGACTATTTACAGTCATGATGTTGTTTTTAGAGAGGTGAAAGATTTTCCCAAACATGAATTCCTACTAAGGAAAGAAGAACCTGAGAAAATAGAGTTTGAGTTGGATGATGAAAAATCCGAATCAAGTGAAGAAATTGAAGTAGAAGAAGAATAACCCAATACCCCAATGTTTTTGTTCTAATTTTTCTTTATCTATTACCAATGATGATCCCAGAATTGTCAGGGAAGCAATGAATTCATAGGATAATAAACTCTGGAATAAGGCCATGGTTGAAGAAATGGAAGCCTTGGATAATAATGAGGCATGGGATCTAGTTGAGTTTCCAGCTAGAAGAAAATATGTTGGTAGAAAATGGTTGTTTAAGAATAAGTTTAATGCAGAAGGAAAAGTGGAGAAATAAAAAGCTCGGTTAGTAGCAAAAGGTTATTCCCAGGTAGAGGGAATTGAATTTGGTGATATTTTTTCTCCTGTTTCCAAGTTAACTTCAATTAGATTTATTTTATCTATTGTTGTTTCTTTCTATCTTGAAGTGGAACAAATGGATGTGAAGACAAAATTCCTACATGGGGATCTGGAAGAATAAATCTACATGAAGCATCCAGAAGGCTTTGTAGTGAAGGTGTTGGCATCCTATAATCATAGGTGACTTGATTCTTCAGCTATCTATTTGGAATTTATCCCATGATGAATACATCTGGCTTGTTGGGCTCGATTGATTTCACTTTCTCCCTCCATCCATTTCGCTCGATCCTTCATCACCCTGCCACACCCTTCGTGCCCTCACCCTCCATTTTTTCACACCTCCATTGTTTTCGTCCCTACATGCATAAACAAGCTTAGGATAAAAAACATTAGGTTAGTAATAAATGGTTAGTGGTAGTTTTTAACACTAATTAGCATAATAATGTTAATTAAATTAAATTAGTGTAGTTAAATTAATAAAACTAGGTTAGGGTTGTTAATAATAGATTAATTAATAATTAATTAATAATTAGTAATTAGGTTAGTTTGATTAAGTTAGAAATTAGTTTAGTGTATTAGAATTAAACATTAATTAAAAATTAAATAAAACATATAAATATAAAACAATTTTGAATTTTAAATTAAATAAAACAAAAAACATAAAATACAAAATATAATACAAACAAAACATAAAATAAATAAAAATTAAAAAACAATACATATAATAAAACAAAACATTAAAAAAAAACAAATAATAATAATAATTAAATAATAATTAAAAAAAAAACTATATCCTAAGTTCTAAAACACTTTCCCTTTCCCCATATATTGGACCTGCCCCTTACGTCACTTACGTCACTCAACCAAAGGCGTTCCGATAAGAAAAACCACCGTAGGACACTTGTCACCATCACATGAACTCATACCCCCCCATAATACCACTTACCACACTAGGGGGGTCTGAAATCCACTCTCCCCCCTCCAAAACCGCTTTCCCCAAAAATCAAAACCATTTTTTCCCATCTTGACCACTTGTTTTCCGAGAGCCATTTCAGGAAAACTAGAAGGAATATTGAAAAACCGAGAGAGTTTTTTCTCCAAAACAGGATGAAGAACAATAAAATCTATATTTTTTTGCACATGTATCAGAAATTGGGAGAATCGAAGCCATCTATGCGCACTATTTTTAAGGTTTCCAGTTTTTCTAATCTTGTCATGTTTTTTCAGTGGCTGTCTTGGAGAGTTGGAGATGAATTTGGAAAAATTGAAAGAGGTTTTTGTTCAGGCTAGGCTCATATACAAAAACATCCCCAAGGTTTTACACAGACATATCATATTGGGAGAAATGAAGACTCCACGGGACCCTATTTTTCATAAATTCAAGAGGCATAAAGTCAAAGGACATATGCCAAAGAGATCTGATTCAAAGGCACAAATCACCCACAAATCCCATCAAAACATTGTCGGATCTATGAATGAATCTGAATTATCTCTATATCTATGTAATCCAAAATCGAATTGGTTTAGATTTTCCTAAATTCGATCATGCTCATTAATCACATGATCATTGTAAATAATTTATAAATACATCTAATTTCGAAGTATCAGAGATTGATCAGTTGGGACCTGTTAGAAGGATGAAAATAATTGTGTAAAGATCTCACAGAGCCCCCATGGATCAAATTTCAGTAACACAGTTGCAGAATCACATGATTCTTATGTCAGTTTCATTGGTGAAGTAATCTCCATGATAATTGTTTTCTTCTGTTTACCATATTGTTTTCTACTTTCTTAATTATTTTAAGGATACAAAAGGACATAACTGGTTTAAATGTACCCTCTGTCACTTTCTTGGAATAATTTCTTTGTTTTTCCACTGAAGATTAAACTCAGAATTCTCAGTTGCTCTGTGTTTAATTGGATTTCTTAATCTGTTCCATTTTCCCATGCATTAAATCTTGAAGATCCAGTGGATTTTCCTACCTTGCCCTGCCATATTAGCCTGTTATGACCTGGATTTGATCCATTATGAGTCATGACTCCATTTCCCAATGTTTTTTCCCTTGCTATTCCAACCAAACCATTTAAAAAAAATAAATCTGTGTACAATAGTAACTAGCCTAAAATATATTATAAACAAAGTTAGATCAAACAAAGAGAGCTCTCTCTGAGTCTTGGAGGGCTAGATCCAGGACTCCAAGTGGTTTTGTAGTTACCTCTACCCATTTCTTATTCAACCTAAGAAATTACAAAGTTCTAACAGAAGGGAAAGAAAGAGATGGTCTATAATCTAAATAAGTCACTATATGGTCTGAAGAAATCACCTAGGATGTGGTACCAAAAGTTTGACACATACATCCTTGGATTGGGATTTGTGATAAGCAGGGTTTATCACTGTGTATATTCCAAGAATGTTGGTAATCACTTCATTTATGTAGTGTTTTATGTTGATGACATGTTTCTGGTAGGAAATAACATGGATGTTATCAAGGAGGTGAAATCCCAGCTATCCTCCAAATTTGACATGAAGTATCTCAGTGTTGCTAACTTCATTATGGAAATGGAGATTAAAAGAGATCGTGCAGACAAGAAACTCTAGTTGAATCGGAGAAAATATGTTTAGAAGATATTGAAGAGGTTTAATATACATGGAAGTAAACTAGTCAAGGTTCCTATTCCTATAGGTGTAAAGTTATCTACAGATTAGTGTCCCAAGACACAAGAAGAAGAATAGGACATGTCCCATGTTTTGTATGCCAATGCAGTTGGAAGTTTTATGTATGCAATGGTCTGCACTAGATCGTACATTGTAAATGCAGTGGGATTTTTGAGCATGTATATGTCAAAACCAAGGAAGGAGCATTAGACAACAATAAAGAGGGTCTTCAGATATTTGCATGGCACTACCAGTTATGTATTGTGTTATCAAGGAAGACCAGGATTGGACAGAGTGTTGGACATACATGGGTTTTTTGATGCATACTGGGATGGAGATATGGATCATAGAATATATACAAGTAGGTATGTTTTTAAACTATTTGTAAGAGCAATAAGTTGGATGAGAAAAATACAGGATGTAGTGGCACTCTCAACTCCAGAATTTGAATACATGGAAGCCACTCATGCAAGCAAGGAAGCAATATGGTTACAAAGATTATGTTCAAGTATTGGGTTTGTACAACAAGAAGTGAGATTATATTTTGATAGTCATAGTGAAATATTCTTGGAAAAGAACCTTGCTTATCATTCAAAGACAAATCATATTGATTTTGAATATCACTTTGTGAGAGACATGGTCAAAGAAAAGAAGGTGTTGCTAGAAAAGGTTGACACTTTGAAGAATGTTGTAGGTTCATTGAAAAGGTTTGTTAGCACAAAGAAGTTCTCCCAGTGTAGAGTACCAACGGTCATTTCTGCCTTGGATTGTTGACTATGTAATCATGTGAACCCTTGTATGAAAAGAAAACAACAAGTGGGAGAATGTTGGGTATGTGTTATATTCTTTGAATGTGTGTGTGTGTGGGTGAGTTAGATTCGACAACTACATCTGATGATCCCAACTTCCTCTACCCCTTCTATCCTATTCATCATGTGATTTCTTGGGGGGTTCATAAGGGGTGATAAGATTGCCCCCCCCCTCCCCCCCTAGTTACATGCAGTGTCCATCTCTGGGGCAACGCCCCAAAAATATTTTTTGGGTGGTTTTTTCTATTTTAACAGATTTTGCTATTTTTAGCGGGTTTTTAAATTAATCCTGGATTAAGGGATTAGGGTTTTGGTAGCTATGGAATACCTAAAATATTGTTTATATTGTATTGTGAATGGTGAAATTAATACAATGAATATTTTAAAGTTGCAGCACCAAGGACGAATGGTTTTCTCCCGGGTAAGGGTTTCCAGCATAAATCTTTGTGTACTGTGTCTATGAGCCATTGATTAATTTATGTTTTTATTAGGAGAATATGTATGCATTGCTTTACTTCACAGGTTTAAAACTTACATTTTTAAGGCTAGGATGAAGATATTTTTAGGTTTTTTAGAGAGAGGAGCAACCAAATGAAGGAATACTATGTTACGAGAGATTTTGGCATTGAGACTAAGATTTTTACTTGGCATTTGACTTCGTATTTTTCACATATCATTGGTGGGATATGGTTTTGAGACTTTGGGAACATAGGGGTAGGAAAAATCCAAGTATTCATGGATCTAGAGAATTGATGAGGCTATTCATAGATAGATGGGAGGAAAAAAATCCAGTTTTAGGAAAAAAACAAGGAAATGAGACAACAACTATAGATTTCATAAAATGATGAAATCAAGTAGTGTTTGAGGTATTTTTATTACTCATCTAGTTATTTATGGTCAAGTTGTTTTAATTACATTATATATTTAATACTTGTTGTATGCTACTTGAAATTTAAATTGAGATTGCATTTGTTTAATTGCATCATAAGGAAATTCAATAGAAATAACTATCATGAAATTTAACAGAAACTCATTTCATATATTAATAACAATTCTTTTATTAGAGAAAAATGTTCTCTTAGAATTACAATAATTACAATAGTGTGTAACTATGAAGCCTTGGTCAAGGGCGTCATAGTTAGATAGCCATGAAAAAAGGGTTGAAGGCTAGGCTAGTTTTAGAAGCTATCATTCAATTGTGGCTATGTATTCAATATTAGGATCTTTTCAAAAGAATATTGTACTAATAAAACTAATCTCTTATGTTGATTTGTTGAATTTAAGAATGGGTTAGAAGGGGTAAGGGTTCCTTTTGAGTTGAGATTTTTTATGATAATCTTGTGCAATAATGTTATTTATAAGTTCAAGAATAGTAGAGATTGGTAAAAAGAAAATAATTTTAATATAGGAGTTAAGAAAGGTTGTCCCATCTCTTCTTTCGTTTTAGGAATTTCAATCGATAAGTTATAAGGATATTTGGAAGAAGTAGGTTGTTTTAGAACTACTTTCACTAGAATAGTCATCATCCTTCTTATTTAGAATAATGATATTTTTCTTATGGCAAATGTGTCACTCTAATCTCAACACACAACTAAAAATTATCGATGATTTTTTTTCTAAAGGATATGTTAGTGAGTATTGATAATATAAAGGCATTGATAATCAAATCCAAGGAGATCACTTATGCGAATTTTTTGTATGAAAACACTATATTAGAGGAAGTTCATACAAATATACCAAAGTTGACCTTCATGACATGTTTAACTCGAACTATAGCATTGATAAAAGGACTAATGGAGGCTGAGAAATGTATTTTGGTCTTGATAAGAACTATAAATCAAAGGAATTTGGGTTGTGGGAAAAAATAAAATTCTCTCTCAAAGTATCATTACTCGTATTGTCTTATATGGATTTGAAGTCTATGGTTGCATCATCTCTAGAGAATTGTGAAGGAAGATCAAATAAACCAAAAAGTGTTTAATAATTTATAATACTAAAATTAAAAAAAATATGCCTTATCCTATCTTCCTCATAAAAGTTGGTCTTCACCCTATTCTAAGGATGGCTATGACTAGCCACCTAATGCAAAAGAACAAGACATCTAACCTGAAAGATACTTGAGGCATTCTAAGATTACTTGGAACTACAATCAAATTCACTTGCAACTAAGGGGGTTTGGAATAAATATGTTAGGTTTTGGATAAATCATCAGGGATTACAAGAGGAGGCCACTCTGTAAAATAATGATACCACTAAAAATATTATCACATATAAGTTTAAGGAGATATTGTGTTGTGATAAAGTACAGGATAAGAGAAAATTAAGATACTATAAGGAGATCAATAAACCCAATATAGTGTTGGGTTGGTATATTATTTGCAATGAAAGTCTAGTCGAGGTGGATCGACTAACAGTCAAAGTCAAAGATATCGACAACAAGTCAAAAGTTGAGGTGATTAGAATGCGTAAAGTAGAAGTCGAAGATATCGACAACAAGTTGAAGGTCGAGGTGGTTCGACCGGGTAAACTCGAAGTCGAATATATAGAGAAAAGGTTGAAGAGGTCAACCGACAAGAGGTTGATAGGAGGGAACATGGAAACTGACTGAAGATTGAATGAAGGTTAAATGGTAATCTGAATTGATATCTCACTTGGTATCCAACTATAACAGAATCTCGAGATTCGTGGGATTTATAGCAAATGATCTGCATGGATCTGTAACCATTTTTGGGCAGTTTCCTTTAGGTTTTTTCCTACTGTAAATCCTATAAAGAAGGAGTATTGTAATGATGTATAAGCTAATCAATAATCATAGAATAACCAATTTTTATAGGTTGTTGATCATGCAAATGTAAGCCGAATTGATTGCATTAAGGTTGTTCTTGTGTAAAGCAAGAAGGTATGATGTCGAATGTGTCTTGAGTGTAGACCAAGGTTATGGATGTAACATTTTATTCTGAATGAACAATACAACAAGAGAGAAATATACTCAAGGAATGCTAGTTTTCTCATTTGGGTTTCCAAGGTAAAATGTCTATGTACTGTGTGTTTTCTTTTTTATTTACTTTCTTGTTTAAATATTTATTCCTCTCTTCTGCTAGGTTTAGTCTAGAAGTGTTCCTCATTTCCTAACATGTCATATCAAAACTTGGTTTAACAATATTGGATCTAAGATAAACCCTAGGTTCAGTAAGAGTCGTAAGTTAGAAATATTTAAATATTGTGTTAAATAATTGCGAGCAACTCAAGAATATAGATCGAAAAATTCAATAGCCATACTTTTTTTATTTTTGGGAGATTAAAATTGAACATCTCCTTGTAGATTGAGAACAATGGGAAAAAGTCTATCCAGGTACCATTTCAACAGGTATGTCGACAAAAGAATGGGAGAAACTCGAGAGAATGGTAAGGATTAAGATTCGACTTTGTCTTGCAGATTCAATACTTTTGAATGTCTCAGGTAAATATTCGTCCAAGAAACTGTTGGACAAGTTGGGAAGCTTTTGCTAGTCAAAATCCATGGTAAATAAGTTGTTTCTCATAAAGAAACTATATCTTTTGAGGATGAGGGAGGGTAGTTCGATGACTAAGAATTTAAATGCAGTTAATACCATTATAAGTAAATTATCTTCTATGGATATTAAAAATATCTGAAGATAAGAAATGTGTTAACCTATTATGTTCTTTGCCAGAATCCTAGGATAGCTTAGTCATGCCTATAGGGAGAAATTCAACCACATTAGAACTAGAATACGTCGTTGCATCTCTTCTGTTAGAATAAATGAGAAGGAAGAAAATGGAAGGATTGACCAAAGATGTGTTTGTGGTGAGAGGTCGATCGATTGATTGAGATAAAGGAACATTCTCCAGTAGAAATTCTAAGTCGAAGGATAGATATAAATACCATGTTCATTCAATGAGAAGATGCTGGAAATGTGGTAAAGTTGGGTATTACAGAAGGGACTGGAAGTCAAAGGAAATGGAAGTTAGTACAAGATCCAATGAGAAGAAGTCGACTGAGAAAAACACGACAATAGATAAGGGAGGTGATGTGTACCTAACATCGATCAATAGACACTCAGATCAATATGTTTGGTTGATCGAATCAGGAGAGTCCTATCATATGACACCACATAAAGAATGGTTTTGCAAATACAAACGATACAAAGGAGGATATGTGTTCTTTGGAGATGACTCACCAACCAAACTTATTGGACAAGTAAGAGTTTGACTGATACTCTAATATGGGAGGAGGATAACCCTTCGAGGTGTTCTCCAAATTTTGGATTTGGAAAGAAACCTGATATATATCAACAAGATGAGTGATGCATGGGTGCACACTTTATTTTAGAAGGATACATGTAAGATGGTTAGAGGTGCGATGGTGTTAATTAAAAAAGTTTGGATTGGGATGTTATACAAGTTATTACAGAATGTTGACTTGAAGGGATGCAACAACACCATTGTTCCTCAAATCGACTTGAATCAACTCGAATCAAGATGAGTCAATTCAAACCGACTCGAAAAATCATCGTAAAGTCGACCCAACCATTCTATGGCATGAGAGAATGGGACGTATTGGAGAAAAAGGACTTCAAGTTATGCATAAAAAAAGTATGGTCGAAGATTTTCCTAAATGTAATTTAGAAGTTAAATTTTGTGAACATTGCATCTATGGAAAAAAATGTTGGGTGAGGTTCCCATCTGGAGTGATAAGGGAAAATAGGATTCTAGAGTTGGTTCATAGTGATGTATTTGGTCCTATTGCAATGCCTTCACTTGGTGGATCCCTATATTATGTCTCCTTCATAGATGAATTTTCGAGGAAGACATGGATATATTTATTGAGGAAGAAAGAATATGTTTTCGAGAAATTCAAAGAGTTTAAATATATTGTAAAAAAATAAACGTATAATAAGTGAAAGTGATGATAACTAACAATGGTGGTGCATTTTGTGGAAAATAATTTGAGCAGTTCTGCAAGAAATGTTTCATAGAACGCCAAATACCACACCATATACCCCACAACAAAATGGAGTTTCTAAGAGAATGAACATAGCATTGATGGAAAAGGAAAGGAGCATGCTCAATGGTGTTGGGATTTCACAAGAATTATGGGTGGAGGTAGTCGACACTACAAAATATCTAGTGAATATGTCTCCTTTTTTGGCGCTAGTCGACATGAATCGACATGAGGTATGGTCTAGGAAGAAGCCTTCGGTTTCACATCTCAAAATATTTGACTATGAGGCAGGGATGATTTTAAGGATGGAAATTTATTTTAAAATGTAGAAACCTTGACAAATCTTACTACTCCTTCATATGCTAACTATAAAGGATTGGCAATATTTTTGTAAAAATATTCAAATTTCTAAGGATTTTATATAGTTTTTTATAAAATTTTGGCGATTTTAGAGGTAAAATAATTTTATCCTATAGAATTTGGGCGAATCATTTTTAAAATAATGAATCTCGTTTTTTGGAAAAACCATGCAAAATTAGGCCATGAGTGAAATTTAGCCCCTAAAATCATCCTTGCAGTATGAGGAATTTGCGCATGTTCCCAAGGAAAAGAGGAGCAAGTTGGACAAGAAGGAAATCAAGTCTATTTTCATTGGATACAAAGAAAGAATGAAAGGATATAAGATCTTGTATATTGCATCAAGGAAAACAATGTATAGTCAATATGTGGTCTTCAGAGAAGTCAGAAGGAAGTCTAAGCCTGAAGAAATGGTTCAAACTGAGAATAATCTATAGAAGGTGTGGTTCGAACTGAGGAATGAAGAAGATGATTCATATGAGTTGACTGAATTAGAAGAAGAGGTGGAACAACTGACCCTAGTTGTAAGGAGATCATAATGAGTAAGAAAAACAATATAAAGGTACAGTCTACTCAAATTATATTCTGTATTTGTGTTAAATACCACCGAAGATGATCCCAAGTTAGTCTGGGAGGTAGTTGACTTAGTAGAGGGAAAACTGTGGAAGGATTCCATGGTCGAAGAGATGGAATATTTTCACAAGAATGTGATGTGGGACTTAGTGGAATTACCTAGCGGAAGAAATCTTGTAGGTAGCAAATGGGTATTCAAGAAGAAGATGAACATAATAGTCCATGTCGAGAAATTCAGAGCCTGACTGGTAGCGAAAGCATATTACCAAGTTGAACGAGTCAACTTCGGTGAGATTTTTTCCCTTATTGAAAAATTAACTTTCATTAGAGTACCAATGTCTCTGGATGCATAATTTGATTTGGAAATAGAACAGATGGATGTAAAGACAAATTTCCTACATGGGGACCTGGAAGAAAAAATATACATGAAACAACCTGAAGGATTTGTAGTAAATGGCAAGAAAGATTTGGTGTGCAAACTGAAAGATCCCTTTATGGTATAAAGAAATCACCAAGGATGTGGTACCAAAATTTCAACACATACATCCTTAGTTTGGTGTTTATGAGAAGAAAAGTTGATCACTTCATATATTCCAAAGAATAAGGTGGGAATTTCATATATGTAGAATTGTATGTCGACAACATGTTGTTGATTGGAAACAACATGAACACGATAAAGGAGGTGAAGAAGTAGTTATCCCCCAAGTTCAACATAAAGGATCTTGGTGTAGAAAACTTCACTTTGGGAATGGAGATAAAGAGAGATAGAGAAACTATAAATATTTGGTTGAACCAAAAGAAGTGTATTAAAACAGTCTTGAAACATTTCAACATGTATAATTGAAAACTTGTGAAGGTGTCAATCCCTGTGGGAGAAAGAATAATTTTTGAAAAGTGTCCAAGGAAACATCAGGAAATAGAGGACATAACATGTATATATGAAATTCATATTTTTTTTTACGGAATTAGAGAAATCACTTTAAGAACATAAAGAAAAAATGAGTGTGATTTCTTCACTGAAACTAGGAAGGGACAAGAATGCTTTAGAAAAAAAAAAAAAAAACTTTTGTATTTTTGAAAAAAGAAGAAATATACGTTTGAATGTATGAAATCTCTTTAAACTACTTTGCACTTCAGCCATAGGATTACTTCTAAACAATCATGCATAACATAGAGAAAGAACTTGACACACTGAACTTCTTTTCTTTTGAAAAATGCTAACTTTAACCGAAATCATTAACTATCAAAACATGCAGAAAGTATGAAGGCCTGAGTGCCAACAAACAATTTCCTTTCTTGATGAATTTAAAGGAAAAGAAAATAAGAGAAGAAAATTATCAACCAATCTATTTTTTTTTTTTAGTTAAAAAGAAATGAATATGTAACTAACAAGGAAATTTTTATTTTTCTTTTTAAAAACAAAGGGGGGGAAGAAATAAAATAAGAAAGGAAACAATATCTAACCACTAGAACAACAATCGATCTGGAAATCAACCCAAATATACAATTGGCCCTTCAACTAACCTTAACAACCCTAAAACTCAAATACTAGCTTACAAGTAAGCGATAATGTTTTAAATAAAGTGAGGGTTTTCATATGCTTTAATGAACAATCTAGAGAATAAACCAACTCAGGAGGCTCAATGAACACTGAAGAACCAGCTTAGACAAACCAATTCTAAGAAAAAAGACTTAAAAAATCAAGACAACTACAAATATCCATGACTGTATAAACTACAACTCGCTAACATCCGCAGGTCATACAAGTGCAGGTCGTGGATATCCACGACCCACAAAAGAACAAACCACGGATAAACCAGTTAGAATTGAAAGATAAAAGTCAACCTAGAAGGAGGACTTGCAAAAACTTTTGGAAATGTTTCTAGATGAGGAAAGATCTGAAAATAAATCCCAGAAATATGAAAAACTACAAACACCTAAGATGACCAAAGAAAACCTAAGATTGACCCAAATTAGGAGAGTCCCTTATATGGTCTCCAATTTTGTTATGGGATGTTAAGCCCTAGTATTGGCTCAATACCGCTTAATTGGGGCATATTATATTAGTAATGTTATTTTATTTATGTTGTCTTTAGGCATTAGTTGTAATTATACCTCCTAGTCTCCTATATATACCAAGGAGACATTTTCATTTTGAATCATCTTGTACTTGAACATTTAAGTGGGGTAAAAAAAGGTGTCCCCCTCGAAGAGGCTTATTATCTGAAATTATCTCTTTTTCAAGGCATTGAGTAATTTTTCTGAGTATGTTCTATGTTATATTGATATTTGGTTCTTAACATATGGTATCAAAGCTCAAGGTCTTGGGGTTTTTCTACTACATCTGAGACACCTTGGAATTTTCTCTATAACTTGTTTTCTACAACGTTGCAGAAGGAACGACTTGGAGGATATTTAGAAGAAGGATCAAGGTAATTTGGGTTAAAAATCCAACTCATGATTCCTTATACTTTCGGAGATACAGCCTGTACAAGATAGGGTTCTGGAATCATCCTGAACTGAGTCATTGCGAAATTTTCTCTATAAACAAATTTATGTAATGTTTCAGACCCTAAAATCTAGAGGACATTTACAAAAATTAGTAAGGTAGTTGTGGTAAAAATTTCATCTTCTGGGTCATCTTAAATTCGTAGATACACCTTGTGTAAGATAGGGTATCTGAGTAGTCCTATTGACTAGTCTCAAGAAGGTGTTCCAGGTAAAACAAGCATAACTTCTTCCTAGAGTATCCAAATTGAGTGGGACTAGTTTCATTGGATCTTGGACAGTGTGTAGTATTTCCGGTGCGAGTTTCAGAATTTCATATCAATTATTTTATGCGGGGAACGTTATACAAGTGAGATCTCCTGGAAAGGACAAAAATAGGAAAGTTGTGGGGAAGTTACCGTAATTTCCACTTGGCACATCCAATTTTGATCATACCTATGGAATTGCAGAGAATAAATATCAAAGAACTAAATAAAATAAAGTTTCATACCTAGAAGGGTCGAAACTTGGGAGATACAACAGAAGAAATATTGTCTAGCAGAACCACCTGAAAAATCAAGGTTCAAAAATGATACTTGACCAACATGCCACCAAAAAAGGGAACTTCTACACCAAATAAGCCTCCAAAAAATCCTACTTGGACTCTTGATGAAGGTGAAGAAATGTGTAGGGATATAAATGATTTACAAAAGAAGATAGTAACAAAAGATGAACTACAAGAGATGATGGAGGGTTTAAAAGG
>JZKD02S1644032.1:632746-644022 GCA_000966675.3 Picea glauca
TTGTACTTGAACATTTAAGTGGGGTAAAAGGAGGTTTCCCCCTCGAAGAGGCTTATTATCTGAAATTATCTCTTTTTCAAGGCGTTGGGTACTTTTTCTGAGGATTTTCTATGCTATATTGATATTTGGTTCTTAACATGGGATTTCCCCCCCATGACATTGGGTCATGTCACAACATAGAATGACCAAGTAAAAGACAAAATCCTAACCCACACACACAAATTTTAATGAAATATCTACTTTATCAGAGAGCGAATATTTTTTCACACCTTGTATCCTTGCTTTTAGTGTCATTGTCTACTCTCAACCCTGGTACTTCTCCTGACTCTTGCTCGAGTTAACCTACCAAAGAATATCAAGAAAGTATCGCAAAAAGGTAGTTATAGAATAAAATCATACAAGTAACTGATAAATAGATTCAAATATGAAGAGTAATTGGACATACATAAACAAATTGAATCAATAGTACACAAGTATGGTGAAAAGAGAATTATTTATTAGCAATGGTGAAATAAGTGGTGACAACCTGACTCCAACCTCTGACACTGCCTTGAATACATCCTCCTAGGTTCCTCCAAAATGTCATTGAACCATCACTCAACAAGATTTCCTTTGCTTCAATGACCCAATAAGGATACGAAAACACCTTATGGTCATATAATGAGAAGGAAGGAATGTTGCAACAAGGCTTCCTGGTCAAGGGGATGCTACTCAAAGAATGAAGGGGTATAGGGAGACTTGCAATTTCTTCAACATAAATTTTCACCTAGGTTTTCCTCCATATCCATGGCCCCAAAGGTTCCTTTATACCATCCTCAATAAGTTAAGGAGGTTGAATTACATTTGGTACGTGCTCAGGGAGGTTGGGAAACAAGCCCAATCGAAATCCCTGCCTGAAAATGTGAAATTATTTTATTTTTCATATTGTTTGAGGGAATTCGTGGGTAGTACACTAGAAAGGTGTGGATGTTCATGTGTTTCACAAAGGTGACCCATGAATATAAGGAAAAACATTGTTTTTTAAGTGGCTTTGATGAGGAAATTTTGGATTTAAACTTGCAAGTCAAGAACAAGGACTAAGCCATCTCAAAATGAAAATGGTGTATCAATTTGTTTTATAACAATTTGTTTTTTACTATCCTCAACCTTTCCATGGGATTGAATTCATATTTATCCTCATCTCCTGTAAGTTTAGGTATTTCCATTGATTATTAATTGTGTTCTAACCCCAACCCTTAACTCACAACCTCGTTATATTAAGGATAATGATATCAAATGGTTAATACTTGTGCCAATATAATATTCTATGTTTCTTCTTTCCAGTGGCTTTTTACTTATCTCAATCATACATCCCAATCAAAAGTTATGATAGTTTTAAGTAAAAATACCTTTGAAACCCTGATTTAGAGTCTATTCTACTGACCAACCTTCCTTTTATTGTTTTTTTAAAGATTTTGGCTTCTATGAGTATTATTTCAACCTGTAGTATTAAGAAATGTCTTCTTTTCAATGTTGTAGGTCTGACCAAAATTGGTTGTGTCAAATGAAAGTTATCGTAATTTTTCCAAACCTTGTTGATTTTTGGCCTTTCTAGGAGAGTGAACATGTACATAATTCCACGTAGAAAATATTTGATATATGATTCTAAAAAAGATATGCAAAATACTATGGACTTCACTCTTTCCAATGAAATTTTTCTAACAAAATTTTTATATTCTATGAAGAAGTTATTACATTTTTACCCGAAACACATGTTTGAGACTAGTTACAAAACTAGTAAAAAACCCTATCTTCCACAAAGTGTATCTCCGAAAGTAAAACAAAACAGAAGAATAGATTATTAACACAAGTACCTTGATAATTCTTCCAAATAACCTTTAAGTTTCACTTTCTTAAGTGGCCCTGAAAAAAAATTTATAGAAAAAATTTCAAGATGACTTGATTGAGGAAGTACAACCCTAGAATCTATGCTCTTATAAAAAATGTAATGATCCAAATGATTAAATTACCATAATATAATGGAAGTACACACCATATATAGAATGTGAATGTGGAGCACAACTCCAAGATATATAAGTTACACAATAACTCCTTAAATAATATGGGAACCCCCTCCACATAACCAAATAAGTTCATACATCACAATTTACTTGTCTAAAATAATCAATACATTATCTCTCTATATATAGATATTCACACTTCCAGAAATCATCCTCCTTTTTCATTTTCAGTGTAGGATTTTGATCAGGGTCTGCAGTTATGTGTTGAATAGTCTAGTAAGCGATCTCAGTTGCAAAAAGTGGCATAGGCATCTCGACATGTGTGCAACCATCGACCGATTCACACGGCAAGGGTAACACCCATGGATCTTGTAGATATGAAGTTCTAAATAATGTGACTCTCATTAACAGATCTAGAGGACTCGACTCTTGAAAGAAGACCAGGGTGGAACAAATATAAGCTATCGGTGTTGGGAAATTAAAAGTTCCCTTGATTGAAGGGAACATTCCAACATTGATGCTCTTAGTTTCGGACTAAGAGTTCTCAATCCACATAAACATGGAGAATCGATTTTCCATGGAGCCTTGATTTTCCATGGAGCTAGAATGGTTAAAATCTATCTAATCAATAGTCACAATCCTTCCCTCATGGGGAAAGAATAAAATTTTAAATACTGATGAGATGACAATTGCCATTGTGTAAGTCCAACTCCTTCCCAATAACAAGTTATAGTTTAGGGGAACATCGACAACTTTTACTTCTACAGAAACGAACTTGCCTCCTAACTGGACCAAAAAAGAGGAAATAGGCCCATGCGGCCTAAAGATAACCTATCAAACATGGTTAACAAAGTGAGAGAAGGTGCGAGATATGGAGAGTCGATAGCTTTCCAATAGGACAAAGACATGAAACAAGTGGAATCTCCCTCATCAACGAAGGTCCTCTTGATAATGTTATTTGCATAAAAAACATTAATATGGAAGGATACGTGATGAGAAAGATGATGCTTCACATCAAAATTTTCAAACTTCATAGTAAGTGGGATGGAAGAATCTGTCGATTTGATCACGGATAACAATGCGGTGCGTTGCATGAGGAAACTTTGATGCACCTCAAGACTAGACATCGCACATGATAGTTGATATAAATCCTCAACAATAGAGTAGTTGGGTGCAGCTATGGAATTACGGCTGTGCAATGCTCTATTTACACACCTTTCGGTATGCACATCATCATTTCCTTCTTAGGTCTCTCTATGTGAAGAGGTCCTTGAGGATAAAAAGTCTCTTTACATTTTGTTATCGAATCAGGATTACTATAATTGTGAGACATGGTCGAAAAATATACCTCATCTTATTTTAACTTTGAAGAATTGACCATGTTAACGAATGAGAAATATGTCTCGAAATGGTGCACCAAAAGTGCCCCCTTGTGGATTGGAAGTGGAAGAGCCAACCTGCATATTTTGTCCTTACAAAAATAGATTTTCAATACAATAGGTTGTTTTTATTGTTGCAACTTTACCAAGTGTTGGGCTTCTTCCATCTTCAGGAATTGGTGAGTAAGGTGATCATCCTCACAAATATTGCATGGGAACTTCACCTTTCTCTTTTCATCCTTTTCCCCTTCAACATTCTTGTTAGGATTTTTGTTGTTTCCCCCACTACCATTCTTTCCTTTTTAATTTTTTTTATCTATGGGATATTGAGGACCCTTCATATTATTCTATTTCATAGTGTGTACATCCAAGGACTGGGTTGTAGGGGTGGTCGAGCTAGGCCAGACCAACCACAGCCTGTTGAATTGAAATTTTTTGTATATGGTTAGAGACCATAGCTACAGATTTTCCTTGAGAGGAAATGCCAATTCCATTGGCATGTGGTCCCAAATTCGGTTTTGATAATTCTAGGGTTGATCTAGGTGAGTTATGAATAATATCGTATAGAATTCCAGAATTAGAGTTAATAAACTCCAATTGTTGTGCTCTAAAGATGACCTATTCTTTCGTGAATATGCTTGAATTTGCTACATACTTAGAAATATAATGAAGAAATGAATTTAGGAATCATTCAAGGAGAAAATATTGTGGAACCAATGCTTTAATCAAACTTTTCCATATCCTCCATTCCCAGATGTGATCATAAATGTGCATAGCCTTGTATTGCACAAAATTATCCAAAATTTATGTCCTAGCGTCATACCGAACATGGAGTTGGAAATGGTTGAGAAAAATGATGGAAATATCACCAAACATTTCTTAATTGGACCTCTCTAGTTCTATATACCATTTCATAGAAACCCTAGTTAGGTTAGGCTCAAATAATTTTGACTAAACCGAGTCATCGTTTAACGAATTAGATGAGCACTATAAGTGAAACTTTGTTACGTGGTCTTATGGATCCTTACCACTTTTCCCTTTGAACTTCGGGATTTCCAATGGTATTTTGGTGGGGAAAGTAGGATAGCTTGAGTCATGAGGAATTAAGATATTCATCAACTTAGAAAAATATGGAAAATGGAGATTTCTCAGAAAAAGGTAGCTTGGGTTGTGTCATCGACTAATTAGCATATTTAAAAGAAGGTCCTAGATTATAACTAGCACCAAGTTTCCAGTAAGAGTTTTTCAATGGACCAAAACTTTGGTTAAAAACTTATTTGATCTACTTGAATGGAGGATAACCTCCACCCATCTGATTCTTGGATGGAACAATAAGGTTTCCTCCTTCTGAACCCCCTTGTAAAGGAACTAGCCCTTGCATGGGGTTATACTAATCAAGAAAGGGGATTCCCCCTGACAACATCCCTTATGAAGGGAAACACCCTTGCATGGGATTCCACTAAGCTTGGAAGGGGTTTCCCCCTATCGACACTGCAGACGCGATGAAATAATTTCTCCCAAATCCATTGTACGATGTGAATGGAGTGGAAGTGGATGGAATGCTAGTGACACATGTAGAAGAGTCGTAGCCTCCAAATAGTTTAGGAACAAAAGACAAGAAATCCCCACTCCCAATGGATGGAAACGATGGAGAAATGTGACCTCCACCCTAAGGGATCAAATGGTAGGGAATTTAATAACTTCATCCACCAATGTTAGAGACTTGGGACATAGATTGGGAACCAGTAAACACGTTGAGCATGACTATTGACAACATATCAAAAGAAAAAGTGTTTATTGTCGATGAAAATGACATGGATGCAATCATGGAAGGAGTGAAACCAATTATCAACGGAGAAGTGCTACTAATCGGAGAAACTATGGTGGAATTAACCACACTAGTCATTATGTTAGATAGACCATGCAGAAAGATCATTTTTGTGACTATTGTCGAAGTGGGAGTTGTAGGAACTCCTAACCTAGACACTTGAGAAATGTCATTGATAGTGGTAGACTGAAGAGGGATACTATCAGTAAAGTCTTGTCTAGGAGGGAAAACTTGCACCACAAATGATGAGAAAGTTCCAGTTAACATAGGGTTATAAACTAGAGTGTATTATTCAACTCTAAGATCTGCAATAGTTACAACCTCCAGTTTTGAAGTGTTAATCTATGAGGGCTCCATAGTTGTGATATTGACTGGATCAGTCGGTACAAAAGAAGTGGATTCATCAATAAGATTCCTTAGTGGACGTAGGCGATAATTGTTTCTAACATCCCATTCTTAGGGAAGACCTTGAATTCTCCTTGATATACAAGGTGGTTGGTTAGTCACTTTGAGTTGTCAACTCTTCGACGACCATGTACACACCTACCTAATCAAATCTATGATCATCGATCACACCACGAGAAAATACCATAAATGGAAAAAAAATACATAAATTACTTTTCTAATATCTCGATTTAGGTGGATTAGGTGTTGAGATCGTAATAGTCACAAGGTACGGTAAAGGCCTTTTGGACAAAGGCACATGTTGATCAAGTCACGTGGACCAAAAAACAAAAAACTGAGAAGCAATTATCTTGACCTCCACTAACCAGCCTTATCCGGAAGTACCCATGCTTCACGGGGTACCCTCCAATATTACTAAAAAGTGTGATTCAAAATCTTCCCCGGGTACCACAAAAAAACCCCATATTCACCTCTGAGATCCATACAAATGGTTGCTAAGGTCATAGAATTCCAGTCAATTTCCAGGGAATACACTCGATAGTCGATATTGAATTTATGGGCACATTATTTTATCCCCGAGCCTCGAAAGCACCGCCTCTCATGGAGGTATGGGAACTAACAAAACCCCCAATACATAATATCCCCACTACACTTAGTTAAGCTTCGTAGGGGTCTCTCCTCAAATATCCTTTATGTGACCTCATGTTTATATCCTATGTTATAGGAGTCTCTCGGATATACTTTTATGACAATGGGATTTAGGCTCTCCCTAGCTCAGAATCCTACGCTTGTTTTATGGCATTGTAGAAATTAACTCTCCAAACTAGACCAAGGCTCTAGCCTATAACTAGTATGTTCATCCTACAAAATGAAAATCTCTAATTATATAGAATTCATTTTATGGGGCTTTTCGTTACTCAAATGGTACAGATGAAAGTCATATGATGTTTTTACGGAATTAGAGAAAACGTTTTAACAACATAAAGAAAAAATGAATGTGATTTCTTCACTAAAAGTAGGAAGGGATAACGATGCTTTAAAAAAAAAAAAATAGTATTTTTGAAGAAAGAAGAAATATACATTTGAATGTATGCAATATATTTAAACTACTTTTCACTTCAGCCATATGATTCATTCTAAACAATCATGCATAACATAGATAAAGAACTTGACACACCGAACTTCTTTTCTTTTGAAAAATGCTAACTTTAACCGAAATCATTAACTATCAAAACATGCAGAAAGTATGAAGGTCTGAGTGCCAACAAACAATTTCCTTTCTTGATGAATTTAAAGGAAAAGGAAATAAGAGAAAAAAACTAGAAACCAAGCTATTTTTTTTTTTAGTTAAAAAGAAATGAATATGTAACTAACAATGAAAATTTTCTTTTTCTTTTTAAAAACAAAGGGGGGAAAGGAAAAAAATAAGAAAGGAAACAATATCTAACCACTAGAACAACAATCTATCTGGAAATCAACCCAGATATACGATTGGCCCTTCAACTAACCTTAACAACCCTAAAACTCAAATACTAGCTTACAAGTAAGCGAGAACATTTTAAATAAAGTGAGGGTTTTCATAGACTTTAATGAACAATCCAGAGCATAAACCAACTCAGGAGGCTCAGTGAACATTGAGGAACCAACTTAGACAAACCAATTCTAAGAAAAAGACTTAAAAATTCAAGACAACTACAAAGATCCATGAATCTGTAAACTAAAAATCGCTAACATATGCAGGTCATACAAGTGAAGGTCGTCGATATCCATGACCCACAAAAGGACAAAGCACCGATAAACCAGTTAGACTTGAAAAATAAAAGTCTACCCAGAAGGAGGGCTTGCAAAAAAATTTGGAAATGTTTCTAGATGAGGAAAGATCTGGAAATAAATCCCAGAAATATGAAAAACTTCAAACACCTAAGACAACCAAAGAAACCCTAAGATTGAACCAAACTAGAAGAGTCCCTAGTATGGTATCCAATTCTATTATGGAATTCCCCCCCCCCCCATGGCATTGGGTCATGTCACAACAAAGAATGACCAAGTAGAAGACAAAATCCTAACATACACATAAGACTTTTAATGAAATATCTACCTTATTAGAGAGGGAAGAATTTTTCACACCTTGTATCCTTACTTTTGGTGTCATTGTCTTCTCTCAACCCTGGTACTTCTCTTGACTCTTGCTTGAGTTAAAGTGTAAAAAAATATCAAGAAAGTGTCGCAACAAGGTAGTTATAGAATAAAATCATACAAGTAACTAATAAATAGATTCAAATATGAAGAGTAATTGGACATACATACAAAAATTGAATCAATACTACACAAGTATGGATAAAAGATAATTCTTTATTAGCAATGGTGAAATAAGTGGTTACAAACTGACTCCAACCTCCGACATTTCCTTGAAAAAATCCTCCTATGTTCCTCCAAAATGTCCTTGAAGAATCACTTAGAAATATTTCCCTTCCTTTTATGACCCAATAAGTATAGGAAAACACCTTATGGTCATATAATGAAAAGGAAAGAATGTTGGAACAAGGCTTCTAGGTCAAGGGGATGCTACTCAAAGGATGAAGAGGAATAGGGAGACTTGCAATTTCTTCAACATAAATTTTCACCTAGGTTTTCCTCCATAACCATGTCCCCAAAGGTTCCTTTATACCATCCTCACGAAGTTAAGGAAGTTGAATTACATTTGGTACATGCTCAGGGAGGTTGGGAAACAAGCCCAATTGAAATCTCCGCCTGAAAATGTGGAATTATTTTATTTTTCATATTTTTTGAGGGAATTCGTGGGTAGTACACTGGCAAGGTGTGGATGTTCATGTGTTTCACAAAGGTAACCCATGAATATAAGGAAAAGCATTGTTTTTTAAGTGGCTTCTATGAGGAAATTTGGGATTTAAACTTTCAAGTCAAGGACAATGACTAAGCCATCTCAGAATGAAAATGGTGTATCAATTGTTTTTATAACAATTTTTTTTTTATTATCCTCAACCTTTCCATGGGATTGAATTCATATTTATCTTAATCTCCTGTAAGTTTAGGTATTTCCATTAATTACTAATTGCGTTCTAACCCCAACCCTTAACTCACAACCTCATTATATTAAGGATAATGATATCAAATGGTTAATACTTGTGCCAATATAATATTCTATGTTTCTTCTTTCCAGTGGATTTTTACTTATCTCAATCAAACATCCCAATCAAAATTTATGATAGTTTTAAGTAAAAATACCTTTGAAACCCTGATTTAGAGTCTATTCTACTGACCAACCTTCCTTTTAATGTGTTTTTTTTAGATTCCCCCCCCTATGAGTATTAAATTTCAACCTGTAGTATTAAGAAATGTCTTCTTTGCAATGTCATATGTCTAACCAAAATTGGGTGTGTCAAATGAAAGTTATCGTAATTTTCCCAAACCTTGTTGATTTTTTGCCTTTCCAGGAGAGTTCACATGTACATAATTCCAGGTAGAAAATGTTTGATATCTGATAATAAAACACATACCCAAAATACTATGGAATTCACTCTTTCCAATGCAATTTGTCTAACAAAATTTTGATATTCTATGAAGAAGTTATTACCTTTTTATTCGAAACATATGTTTGAGACTAGTTACAAGACTAGTAAAAAACCCTATCTCCCACAAAGTGTATCTCCGAAAGTAAAAAAAAATAGAATAATAGACTATTAACACAAGTACCTTGATAAGTCTTCCAAATAACCTTTAAGTTTCACTTTCTTAAGTGGCCCCGAAAAAAACGTTATAGCCAAAATTCCAAGATGACTTGATCGAGGAACTACAACCCTAGGATCGATTCTCTTATACCAAAGGTAATGATCCAAATGCTTAAATTATCATAATATAATAGAAGTACACACCATATACATAATGTCAATGTGGTTCACAACTCCAAGATATATAAGTTACACAATAACTCCTTAAATAATAGGGGAACCCCCTCCACATAACCAAATAAGTTCATACATAAAAATTCACTTGTCTACAATAATCAATACATGATCTCTCGATATATAGCTATTCACACTTCTACACGATCCCCTTTACTACTAGGACGACCCTATTACATTAATATTTATGCATTACATGTATATTTGGGCCCATATATGCTACCCGTTGGGGTCATATCATATACATTTAGTGTTATATATGCTCCCCTTGGGTTATAATATGCAATTTACTCATCATATTCAATACAAGAATAAGGCTACACACAAGTCTACCATTGGAGAATATGTAGGAACAAGAGATCGTTTTGGTGTTCATAAGAAAGCCTTACCTCAACCTACTCGAATATCACAGAAGGAAATCAATGAATTAATAGGAAAAGGAATATGCTTTAGTTGTAACAACAAATGTTCAAAAGAGAATAAATTTCAAGAAACAAAGTTGTTCACCTTGTAAAATAGTGATGAATAGGAAGTGGAGGCATCTACACAAGGAAATGAGTAACAACTTCCCAACTTAAAATAGAAGGAAATAGATGCTAAAATTATGCACAACATTGATTCATAGAGGTGTGAAATATCTCTTCATTCATTGATAGTGTTGTCAACACCTCAAACCATGAAGATTGTAATTTACATTAGAAATAAAAAGGTTATAGTTCTCAATGATTTTGGTATTACCCATAACTTCATTGATAAAATATTAGCAGAGCACCACAATTATTTTGTATATCCAGTGAAAACATTTTAGGTTTTGGTTGCTAATGGATGGATTATTGAATGTGTGGGAAAAACTAAGTATGGGAGAAAATCATTTGGAAATCCCAATGTATTCCATTCCCATTGAAGGTGTAGATGTTTTTCTAGGGATGCAATTTTTGAGAACATTATATACAATTTCTACAAACTATAATGAATTATTCATGATATTTGAATTGGAATAAATTCAATACAAACTCAAAGGGTTAAAGTCTAGACCTTCTCAAGTCACTATCTCTCATAAAATGGAGAACCTCCTAAAAAATGGTAGCAAGGGACTTTTGGTTAAATTTTATTCTATGGAAGTTAAGGACGAAGATGAAAATACTCCATAGGAATTAAGATGCAAATTGGAAAAGAACTATAAGGTCTTCCAAGAAATTCCTAAAGGTATACCTTCATATAGATATCATGAAAATGAAATCAAACTAATACCAAGAAGTACGCCACATAAAAAAATCCCTTATAAATATCCTCAACCAAAGAGTTCATTTTCAACTCCACTAGTGATGGTGAGAAGAAAACATAATTCTTGGAGGATGTGTCCTAATTATAGATATCTAAACAAAATCACGATAAAGGATAAATTCCCTATTTCAAATATTGATGAGCTATTAGATGAGTTTCATGGAGTGACTTATTTTACAAAGCTAGATATTCAATCAGGATACAACCAAATCATAAAACGAAAACATGAAATTCCCAAAACAATTTTTAGAATTGATGATGGGAACGATGAGTTCTTGGTCATGCCTTTTGGGGTGAATAATTCTCCTTCTACTTTTCAAAGTCTTATGAACAAATTTTTCCACCACATTTTAGAAAGTTTGTGTTGGTTTTATTTGACGAGGGGGATATGTTATGGCCCCTGGGACCTGATGTAAGGCCCTAATAAGCTTTCATTATTAGTTTATTTGTTATATTA
>JZKD02S1644032.1:666293-702318 GCA_000966675.3 Picea glauca
CTAATCAACCCCTTATATGCTTGGGATTCATGGTTACAACTTTAAATATATATTTTTTGGTTTTTCTAACCAATCGATGCATGTGGCACAATGGTAGGAAAAATATTATGAAGTTATTGGAATATTATAGGAATATTCCTTCATAGGTTATGGGTTTGATTCCCATTCAACCCAACTAATTGTATTCCCTTAACCAAATTTGGTCAATCGAAGAGTGCCACATGGAAATCTCTAGTTAGTCCACCTATTTCCTGCATCAACATCCTACGGCATCATCTGCCACCTTCCTGTAGGGATCTACCGCATTGGAATCTAGTCACCTGCTAATTGTACTATACTGACATGCCACATCAACCATACAGCTTGCAACGTGTCACTTCCAGATAAGTCCAACTCAACCCCAAAATTCCAAATATAAGTGACACATGGCATCCTATTGTGCTTCCACGTCATCATGTTCCCTTTCATTTTTACAAATGGTCCACGTGGTATTCTATGGGCCTGCCACATGGCACCCCTATTTTTCCATTTTCTTGAAAACTTCAAACAACCATAACTTTCTCATACGACGTTCGTTTGAGGTGATTCATGCATCGTTGGAAAACTCTCGTCGAGCTCTATAGAGTGAAGTTTTTTTCAAGAAAAAATGAAAAGATAATATTTTAGTATTTTGGATCCTCTTGGATCCCTTTAAGTGTTTTGGATCCTCTTGGATCACACATTCCCAATGAAGAACTTATGGTCCTCCAAAACTATAGGTAATTCAAAAATTTAGTGATGATAAATCTTCTTCACTCTTCCACCTTACTGAATTACTCTTCATGTATTATTTAGAAACATAGTGATGATAAAGATTCTTCACTCTTCCACTTTGTTGAAATGCACTTGGACTAATTTATGTCTTGGCCTTGAGCTTTGCCTTGAATATTCATCTTGGATACAGATTTGATCTCATTCTTGAACTTCCAAAAGATCAAGGAAACCAAACTAGATCATTGTACTTCTATCTTCTTCTATGGAACATGGCTCTAACTCTGGATTTGGCTCATGGCTCTAACTTCTAGGAACAAATCCAACTCTAGCTCATGGCTACTAGCTATGGTTCATGTCTATAACTATATCTGTGGATCATGGCTACTTGCTCTTATTACTAGATATACTTCTATCTTTGGTTTTTGGCTCACTGATTCCTTCATTACATAAATCTTCTCACCGAATATTTTCTTCTTGTTTCATGTATAGGATGACCCGGGTTCTACCTTAGTTCTCCAACAAAACCCTAGAAGCCATCGGCCCCTCTGGTAAACCAGAAGAAAACACTATGCATAGAGTGCACAACACAGTCTCACCCGAGATGCCTTATGGGTGGTTGCATGACCCAAGTGTATGAAATCATGGAAGGGATGGAACTCATGGGAATGTTAGGAATATTAGACTTCTTCTACTTCAACATTCATTCTATCATACCATCATTCATCAGAACTATTATTCTATCCATTCTATAACAATATTTATGAAGAAAACATCATAGTATTCTATTGAGCATTGTAAATAAACTTCAACAGATTCATTCATTTATTTATTCATCCATCATCAAGAATATAAAATCAACATATAAGAGATAACACACATAGAGACACCATTTTTACCATGGTTCACCCCCCTCTAGGATACGTCCACACATATCTTTTTCTTATTTATTGTTCTTCATGAAAAATGTCATGCGCGACATGCATTACATCATGGGTTTAGTATTGTTGAGGCTGACCAATGTTGGACCAAGCTCGACATCTTGCGACCTGAACCTTAGTTAAAATCCATATAACTCCACCTTATCTCGTCAGCTATTCAACAAAATATATACTTCGACTCAAAACTAAAAAAGGTTCTCAAAGTACTTCTCTCATACAAAAGTGATAATGATGATCCCCTAGATACCTCATACATCCTCTATTTATACTTTGAAAGAGGGTAAAAAAAAATACATCATACCCCAAAACCCTAAATCTAAGTGGACTCAACTTGTCCACATTCTGATTACCTCCGTACACTAATACACAATTATGTCACGTTGATTTTCCTTCACTCCCACCACACGCTTCTTACTTGGTCCATTATACCTCATTTGTTGCATTGTATCTTGAACCTTACCCCAAACTTGCATGCTCCCACAAGCCCCCAACACTAACCTACGACTCTTCCCGAGCTACTGAGAAGTGTGTGCCTCCTGCACTGATATTTCCAATGCCCAAAACTCCTTCGTGAGTGCATCTACTTGTGTCTTCGCCTGCACACTTTTTTTTGTCAGGGACTCCACCACCTGCATTGTTATGTGCTCCTTCAACACTTCTATAATTTCCAAGTGTGCCTATTCTAGTCTTCCTTTCTCTATTTCCAATTCTATTATCATCTTCTCTTCTTTCTCCTCAAGTGGCTCTAATTGATTCTATGTTATTTGTCTTTCTTCTTGGATTGCCTTCAATTCTACTTGCACATTTTTCATTTTATGCGCAACCTTCATTATCTCCGATATAAGCATTTCCTTTGGTCTTTGATTTAAATAATGAACTATGATATTCAACTTCTCTTCCCTCTGATCCAATTATTGCATTCCTTCATCTTCTTCTAGGCTCATCCATATCTATACAATCCTTTCATAGAGACCCTACTTCTTCTATTTCCAGCATGACAATATATGTGTGTTTTGTTTCCTGTTGCTCCCTCTCTCATATGAATTTTGGAGGGGTGATTGGTATCACCTTCCCATCCAATTCTATTATCTATTTTTTATAACTTCCCATCATATGCATTATTATTTTTATCTTTTCTTCCACACTGATCTCTCCTACTAGTGCGTTTTCTAGAATCATTTGGAAGACTTCCTGAAGTCTTTTCTCTAGTTTGTCTACACGTTGTTTTTCCTCCTCATGTTTGATCTGGACGTCTTTGAGAGCTATCTCTAATACTTCCTTTTTTTCCTCAGTTGTGTCCAAGTTTGTTGCATCCATCTTTGATCTAGATTGAACTTCTTTTGCGATGCTCATATGCAACTTATACAATGCTTTGGTTGGGATCTTGGACAACACTAATTCCAATTGTTATACATCCTTCAACAATTTTTGTGTGGTATCCTCGTATATTTGTAGAATGATTTGGATTATCTGGAACATCACACTTCCCACTATTGATGCTTTCATTGTTTCCTTCCCTTCGTTTATTGGCGTCTGATGTGCTATGCTTCTCTGTTTTGCGACATTGAGTTGTAAGCTCTCCAAAACTTCTTTGAATTCTATTAAATTATTCATGATTTATTCTCTTTGAGATTCTATGACATATAGATTGTCTTTTCCTATTTCTTGGACTTATCTGCTACCATATCTATGTCATCTTCATTGATTGTGAGTTGAATAGGCTTCTTCTACACTTTCATCTTCTTCCTCTATTCTCCCATATGCATTGTTTATTTCCTCTTTTTTGTTTGTGCATGTTTCTTAATCTCTGGTGTGTTTCTAGTCCCTATCTCTTGGGTTGGGATCACATCTTTCTTCAATGCTTCTCTGTTTTTTCTTTTTGCGCCCTCATTTTCTAGTACTAAGGCTCTTGGTACCGTTTCCTTCTTCCTTGGATTATTTGTTCTTGTACCAATGATTGTTGATTTGGTGCTCTCTGTTTCTTTTCTATTATTTGATGTTGGGCTACTAAACTTATGTGATGTGATACCTTATGCATGTTCTATTCCTTTTTCTCCTTTCTTGACTGCTACTGGCACCTTCCATTGATCTGGCCATTCTACTAGTACCGATTGGACTTCTTCTACTATTATGAAATATTGCATTTTTATCCATGTCTTTTTAGGATCTCTTCTAGCTTGTATCCATATGTTATTCCTATATTCCTTAAAATTGGCTATCCCTTCATGCTCCTTCACCACTTTGGGTGAAATTCTCCATGTATCTGCAATTTTCTCCTACATCTCCTGAATGTACATGCCAAAAAATCTTGATTTGGATTTTCTCTACTTGAAATTTGTGTTGTGTCATAGGGTTTCATATATTTCTACGCCACACTTTCCTCTTCTATCATAAAAAAATGAATACTTTAGTTTTTCCCATGTCTCCAAGGATATCAAAATCAACAATGAGGAATAGTGGAAATCTATTCCAGTATCCTACACATCTTTGTAGTCCTGTAGGAATAAATTGAGTAGATATGTATCCCAACATAGAACTGTTCCTTTTATGTATTACACAACTGCTGCAACTACCCCTGCAAGTGCCTCTTCTTTGTGACACTTTCTAAGTAGCTTGCAAGACATCAATTTTGTCACAAATTTGGTAGTTGGGTCATTGATATTCTTAATTATCATACCTTTGTTTCCTCTACCTATGCCAAATTGTGCCTTCACTTCCTATGCAATAGCCTTCTCCTCTATTTTGTCATCAAGATATTGCTCAGGGTTTACCCCATCTATTGCCAGTCCTGTAAGCTTATAAATTAAGTTGACATCGATAGAGACAAGTCTATCCATCCTTAAAAACCCTCCATGTATCCATAATTACATAGTTGTAAAGTCTAGCTATCCATTGTTTGGGCTCCATTATCGGGATTCATTTCAAGGTTGACCCGCTTTTTTCCATGTAAACCTCATACACAAGCCCTAAGAATTTTTCCACTTCGGTCACATCGAGGTTGACATACTTCAAATTGGGAACAAATCCCATCATATATTCTACAACTATGACTGGATATGGAATGTGGGGAACTGACAAAAAAATATGTTTTTGTGTGCATGTTGTCACCACTGCTACCCTTTTCTTCGATGGTCCTGTGGTTGTTTATTCTAGGGTTCCTTCCTCCTGTATTTCTTAATTTGTGTCGAGGTCATCTTCAACCTCTAGGGCTTCCACTATTCTGGGTTTCATTTTTTCATTCAATTTATCTATTATGTACTCTCACTGTCTTCTTCCTTCTCACCTTGTGTCAATGCCACTTCTGGGTTTTCTATATTAAGGTTTGATGCTTCCCTAGAATTTTGTACTTACGTCACTTGGCATACCGCATCTTCTTCTGCGTTTTTCTCGTTGACCCACATGGGACTGAATGAATAGCTTTCTATTTTTTGAATATCTTCCAAATCTACCACCCTGATTGTCTCCTCCATCGATATGTTATTGCTTCTGGTCCTTCATGTGAACTAGCTTGGCACTCCGACTTTTGGCGGTGACATTGTTCAAATTCTGGAAATATTTTGTGCAACTCGGTTGGATTCTTCACAATCTTCGCCCATGATCATAATTTTTCTCTCTATTGCTCCTCTACTAAAAAATCACAAGTGTTTTTCCTTTTCCATTTTTTTCTCTTGTTGTAACCTCTGTCATAAATACTTTGACGCACCCTGATTTTTCCATTCACAAGTTTTTCACTTTTCCGATCATTTTTCTCATTGCACAGTGTTTACTTTTCCTTCATGAATTATGTCACACCAATTTAATATCTTCTATGTGTTGTCATTCTCAACTATATGTCTACCATTTATTCCTCTAACTATTTATTTTTTGGCTTTTTTTCATTTTTCTCATTTTTGCTTCCATTTTCTTCTCTTTTTCTTAATTTTATTCCTAATATATACATTATGTACAATTATAATTTATGTGTTGTACTTACTGAGGGTTGGTAGGCTAATTGTCCCTATATAGTTTCAATCGACTACCATTCACCATTCCTTGTATCTCCTTTCTTGCTAAATTCTCCAACTGCACATCACCTCCATCCGTGACATACCTTATCTCATATGTCCCTAGCCAATGCATTTTGAACTTCCCTGGGTGCTGCAGGTATTTTCTGTCATACAGAAGAACCAGATCTCCTACTTTGAAGTTCTTCTTCTTAATATGGTTTTCATGCTAGGATTTATCCTTTTCTTTCCTGGTACCGCCTGATGGAAACCAACTATGGTTATGTCTTCTTCTAATTCGATGAGCTGAGCCAATATTTCCTGTGTTGTGCCTATTTCTGTCATATTTGTAATTTCTGCAATGCTGCATAGACTTGGTATCAAATAGTCTAAGGGAACTACTACTTTATGTCCATACACCAATCTAAAAGGTGTCTTCCCTGTTATCTTCTTGCATGTAGTTATACAAGACCATAATATTGATGGTACCTTCATGTCCCAGTCATCCATGTTTCAATTACAAATCTTGGTCAAGGAATTCTCCAATATCTTTTTGAATGTTTCCATTGTTCCAGTCTCTCGAGGATGATAAGGAGTGCTCTTTTGATGATGTATCTCAAATTCTTCCACATTTCCTAGATTGTTCTGTTGATAAAGTGAGTCCCCTAATCACTCATAAATATTCTTGGACATCCAAACCTTGTAACTACATGTTCAAATAAAAAGTGCATTGCAGTCTATGTGTTGTAATCCTTCACTCATGTTGCCTCATCACATATGGTCAAGTATTTTTTCAATGTGATAATATATCTAGCCTCTGATATTCTTGTTGGTGGATTAATTAGAACTACAAATTCTACTTCCCACTTATCAAACACTTGCAAAGTTACTTGGGGTCTCAATGGCATCTCATCCCTCTGGATGTATTTCCAACTCTTTGATAGAAATCACAATTTTGATAGTACTCCTTTGTATACTTGTGAATTTTTGGCCACCATAATCCTACATGAAATACCTTCAACGTAACGGCCTTTCCTACATAGTGTCCTCCATCAATTCCTTCATTTGCTTATGATACAATGATAGGCATTTCATGCTCCATAACACATCTCCTCAAAATGTTGTTTTCACCCAGTTTGTATAAGTGAAATGAAATCAATTGGTAGTCTATAGCTCCGAACACCATCTTTTTATTCTAAATAGTATTAAATTCCTTTGGTGCAAATCTTGTACTAAAAACTCAATAATGTCAGCAAAATACTCATCAACAATGTGTACTGAAAACAATTGTGCATCCGGGAATTTGTCCTCCAAGTTACTTGGTTCTTCTCCATTAGTTATTCTGAACAAATGATCTATCCCTTCATTCAATCTACTAGTCTTCACCACAACTTCAAAGTCACTCTTGAAACAATAGTAGCCATCTACATATTCTTCCACCAAACACTAGATTATTGACTAAATTTATAAGAGCAGAATCATCTGTAAACATCTTGAAATATTTCCCTAAAAAGTAATGTTTGAATTTATGCAATGCATACACCATGGCCAATCCTTTCCTTTTTGTAGTATTGTAGATATGTTCTAAAAATGATAAGTTTCTACTTTCAAATGCGATAGGGTGATCTATATCACCTTCTCCTGGTTGTGTCAATACTGCTCCTAGTGATATTGCAGAGGCATCCACATGCACATGAAATTCCTTTTCCCAATCTAGAAAGAATAAAATAGACGTTGTCACAATCTTCGCCTTCAAAATATACAAACTTTGCTAACATTCATCATTCCACTGATACTTAATGTCCTTCTTAAACAATTTCTCCATTGGCACAGTAATATGTGCATATCCCCTTATAAACTTTGTGTAATAACCTATATGACCAAGTGTACTCTTCAATTAGAGCACTAACTTAGGTATTGGTAAGTTAACTATGAAAACAATTTTATAAGGATCAACCAACAGACCGTATTTACACACCACATTCCCTAACAAGATTCCAAAAGGTGCGTTGAAAATGCATTTATTAATATTCAATGAAATTTGACATTGTCTACATCTGTCTAAAATCACTCTCAACAATTCAGCATGATCCTTTAGTAAACTAAACACTATCCAATCATCTAAGTAAACTTCCAAAAAATTATGAATAAATTCCTTAAAGGAAACTACTACTACCCTTGAAAAAATTGCAGGTGCATTCTTCAACCCAAATGGCATTACTGTATACTGGAATGATCCCCATTCTATAGAAAATTTTGTCCTGTGTCTATCTTCTAGTTCTATCCTAATTTGATGATATCTCAAAAACCCATTTGTAAATGAATAAGCTTCTTGACCTCCTACATTATCCAAAAATTCATCTATGAGTGGGGAAGGAAAAGGATCATGCAGGAAAGAATTGTTCAATTTTCTCAAATCTAGATAGATCCTTATTCCCCCTTTCTTATTTTCTTATACTAGAATAGGGTTGATCCATTCTAATTCTTCTACAAGTTATATGACACCATCCTCTAACATCTTGTCAATTTCTTCTTTGACCTTTTTCTTTTACACTTGATTTAACCAAGGTCTCTGTCTTATAGGTCTAGCATCTATCTTCAAAGGGATCTTCATCTGTCCTAGTTCTCCTACTAATCCCTTCATATTTGAAAATGTCGTTGGAAACAAATCACTGTAATTTCACAGTAACTATGTAATTCTTTCTACTGTTTGGTTATCCGAATAATCTCCAATGCTTGAAATATTTAGGTTTCTTGTTGTTCCAATGTTTACCTTCTTGATCTTTAATGGTACAACATAATATTCTAAATCTAGATTTGGACCTTCTACCTCTCTCTCTCCTTCAACTTATGGGATATGGACATTTCATGGGTTTTCTTCTACTGGATCTTCTTCTTATGTGACATTATAGAAGTGCAACAATTTTTCAACTGTCTATTTCAACCAATATTCTCAAACAACATCCACTTCAGGTTCTTCAAAAATTATGTGTCTTACTACCTTCAGTGATGCATCTATCTCTGTACTTCCATGTTGAAAGGAAAATGTAATCAAAAATTTCTACTTATCTCTTCCCAATTTGTAGTTTCCCTGCATTGTTCTTGTTCTATGTACCATTTCTTTGGAATGCCTTCTAATTTGTGAAAAAAACGATGTGGCCATTCTTCTTGTGGTACTAGTCTTCATTGAATTATACATCTTTCTTTGTGTTCTCTTGGTTTTCCAATCCCATCATACTTTTCCTCATATATATGCTCCTTCTCTGTGCTGAATCTAATGCGCAGTAACCTCTTGCATTGATACCACTTGTTGATGTTTTTCTTATGTGTACCACACCAACAGGAAGGTGTAGTTTCAAAGAAATATCTAATACTGGTAATCACTAATTTTCTACTACTTCTGATTCAAACTTCATTAAAAATTATTCTAATTCATTTATACCATAAAAAGTAGGATTCTCTCTTACCTCTGAACCAATCCATCTTAGCACACACGTGTCATTCGGGAACATCTTCTAGTCGATAATTCATGTAATCGTTGTTTCCAGTTCTATAGTCCTATGTCAGAGTCTGAAGAACAATAAGTAACACTCGTCCAACTCAACATTCCATTTGTATTTGGGTTGATATAATCCTCTTCGAGTGTTGTGGTTCTATCCAATTGATTTATGTCTTCTGTAATAACATAATTTGTAGCAGGTTCAACATACCTTCCTCCTTCTGAGAAATCCAATGTCACAATAAATATGTACTCCCTTAATTCAAATATAATTTTCCTCGTATTGAAGTTAATTTAATATGATGGTTATCAAAATCCCAATCCATACCCAACAACACTGGATACGGTGAAGTGTTATCTACTATGTCATTGACTTTAAATTCTTCCATGATGTGCACACCATATAGGTATACTAGTATCCCCTTCAATCTACCAATTGGAAACACCCTATGCTGGTTTTCTAACTTCAACTAAATAGGTGAATACCCCAATTTAGGCTCTCCCATAGCTTCCCATGTATTCTTTGGAAAAACATTGACTTCAGGCCCTAAGTCTAGTATGATATCCTCCATATTAAAATATACAATGTTTTCATTCAACCTAAATTCCCTACTTGTTCTTCTCTTCTTACTGTTAGAAAAACAAGATCGTGAATCAATAAAATAAAACAAATAAGAAAATAAAACATAGAAGATACATGATACAATAGAGACACAGATATATGTGGCTCACCCAGTGTGGGCTACATCCACCAGAGGAATTTCCAGGTCCTTCCTTTATTATTATCCAACAAATGAAGGGATACAACCTACAACACACATGTTGTAACTTCCTCTTCTTTCTCTCACAGTCTCCTCTCTCAAAATACAATATTCACAATGATGCATAGCCACAATACATTTCCCTCATAAAAGAGGGTTTCTTTCTAAGGAAAAAAACCCTAACATAACTTTTACCATAAGATCTGTGACCTTATAATGAATGGTCCAGATTTACAATGAAATTACAATATACATTTACAAGGCAATTTTTCCTTTGGGGGAGGATTTTCCCCCGAACCCCCATCGGGGAAAGCTGTCCCCTGAACCCCGCTGAGAGGGTAACCCCCCTCTGCACTCCCCCACATGGAAGAGTGTACATTCTTTTGGGGTGTAAATTCTTCATAGGGTATAAACATGACTGAAAACAAAGACCTCTGAATCAAAAATATAATCAAGCTCCAAAACCAAAAATCTCCGACTTGGAGACTGATCTCAACAACTCCACCATTGTTGTATATGTTGGACTATGAACCTTCTTGGACCTGGAAAATTTCTCATCTTCATCTTCATTCTTGAAGACCAACTAAAACTAAGCAAGAACTTAATTTCTCCCTGGTTACTCCCTTTGTTAACATGTTTACAGAATTATAGATAGTGTGTATCTTTTCCAACTTCAAACGTCCATATTCCAATACGGATGGTATGAAATGGTACCTCAACTGTATATGATTAGAATTTGAATGGAAAGATGATTTCTTTGCAAGATGAATGTCACTCTCACTATAACAGTGTAACCTACTATTCTCTTGTTTCTTTCCCAATTCCTCCATAAACCTCTGTCACCAAATCATTTATTTACTAGCCTCTATAGTAGCAACATACTCTGCTTCTATTGTTGAAAGTGCAACAACCTTTTTCAGTTTTGAAATCCAGCTTATTTTTGTTCCACCTTTAGTAAAAACATACCCTGTGGTGCTCCTCCTCCTGCTATATTTATCACCTGCCATATCTGAATCAACATATCCCTGTAGAAAAGTGTTTGAACCTCCAAAACATAATGCACGAGTAGAAATACCTCTCAAATAACTGAGAATCAACTTTACTACCTCCCAATGTTCTTTACTTGGATTGTTCAAATACCTTCTTACAAATCCCACTAGATGTGCAATATTTGGTCTTGTGCAAACCATCACATACATCAAGTTGCCAACTGCTAATGAATAAGGGACCCTGGACATGTATTCTATCTCTTTTTATTCTCATACCAAGTATTTTCTTTGCAGCACCCAAATACTTCATCACAAATGAATTAGCTAATTTATTCTTGAGCACATTTATATCTTGCATATTAGACCCTGCAACAAACATGTCATCTACATACAATAGAAAGATAATATAGCTTCCATTTTCTAGCTTTTTAAAATAAACACAGTTATTAGAATGACATCTACTATAACCATGTTCTGTCATAAACCTGTCGAACTTAAAATACCACTTCCTTGGAGCTTGATTTAGGCCATACAAGCTCCTCTTCAACCAACATACCAAATTGTCCTTCCCTTTGACATCATACCCCTGTGGATACTACATATAAATATCTTCCTCCAAATCCCCATGGAGAAAATATGTTTTTACATCTAACTGTTCAAGATGCAAATCTTCTACTAACACAAGACTCAAAATAGTCCTAACTAAATTCATTTTAACAACAGGAGAAAATATTTCATCAAAATATATACCTTTCTTTTGTGCAAACCCCTTTACAACAAGTCTGGCCTTGTATCGCCATTTTCCTCCATCTTCTTCCTTCAACATGTAAACCCATTTATTCTGCATTGTTCTTTTTTCTGCAGGCAATTGAACCAAGTCCCAAGTCTGGTTATTTACCAAGGAATCCATTTCCTCTTTCATGCCTTACTCCCACGTGTTCTTGGTGTTTACCTGCATTGCCTTTTCATAACATTTTGGTTCACCAAAATCAATCAACAATAAATAATACAATGAAGGAGAGTATCGTTCAAGGGGTCTACTTAACATGGTAGATCTTCTAACAAAACTTGTAGGAGCTTCAGGTACCTTTTGTTCCTATTGTTGTACATTTTGATTTTATGGTTCCTTTGGAATTTCGTTTTTAGTGATCTCATCAAGCACTGTGTATTTTGGTTTTTCTTTTTCCTATTTCTTTCCCTGCAACTGATCTTTGTACATGACCTTCTCATTGAATATGAAATCTCTACTCCTAATGGTTTTGTTATTTTCATAATCCCATTAGCGATAACCAAAATCATTAACACCATATCCAATAAAGGTACACTTCCTGAATTTTGCCTCAAGCTTTGTTCTATTTTCTTTATCAATATGGACAAATGNGCCAATGCATTTTGAACTTCCCTGGGTGCTGCAGGTATTTTCTGTCATACAGAAGAACCAGATCTCCTACTTTGAAGTTCTTCTTCTTAATATGGTTTTCATGCTAGGATTTATCCTTTTCTTTCCTGGTACCGCCTGATGGAAACCAACTATGGTTATGTCTTCTTCTAATTCGATGAGCTGAGCCAATATTTCCTGTGTTGTGCCTATTTCTGTCATATTTGTAATTTCTGCAATGCTGCATAGACTTGGTATCAAATAGTCTAAGGGAACTACTACTTTATGTCCATACACCAATCTAAAAGGTGTCTTCCCTGTTATCTTCTTGCATGTAGTTATACAAGACCATAATATTGATGGTACCTTCATGTCCCAGTCATCCATGTTTCAATTACAAATCTTGGTCAAGGAATTCTCCAATATCTTTTTGAATGTTTCCATTGTTCCAGTCTCTCGAGGATGATAAGGAGTGCTCTTTTGATGATGTATCTCAAATTCTTCCACATTTCCTAGATTGTTCTGTTGATAAAGTGAGTCCCCTAATCACTCATAAATATTCTTGGACATCCAAACCTTGTAACTACATGTTCAAATAAAAAGTGCATTGCAGTCTATGTGTTGTAATCCTTCACTCATGTTGCCTCATCACATATGGTCAAGTATTTTTTCAATGTGATAATATATCTAGCCTCTGATATTCTTGTTGGTGGATTAATTAGAACTACAAATTCTACTTCCCACTTATCAAACACTTGCAAAGTTACTTGGGGTCTCAATGGCATCTCATCCCTCTGGATGTATTTCCAACTCTTTGATAGAAATCACAATTTTGATAGTACTCCTTTGTATACTTGTGAATTTTTGGCCACCATAATCCTACATGAAATACCTTCAACGTAACGGCCTTTCCTACATAGTGTCCTCCATCAATTCCTTCATTTGCTTATGATACAATGATAGGCATTTCATGCTCCATAACACATCTCCTCAAAATGTTGTTTTCACCCAGTTTGTATAAGTGAAATGAAATCAATTGGTAGTCTATAGCTCCGAACACCATCTTTTTATTCTAAATAGTATTAAATTCCTTTGGTGCAAATCTTGTACTAAAAACTCAATAATGTCAGCAAAATACTCATCAACAATGTGTACTGAAAACAATTGTGCATCCGGGAATTTGTCCTCCAAGTTACTTGGTTCTTCTCCATTAGTTATTCTGAACAAATGATCTATCCCTTCATTCAATCTACTAGTCTTCACCACAACTTCAAAGTCACTCTTGAAACAATAGTAGCCATCTACATATTCTTCCACCAAACACTAGATTATTGACTAAATTTATAAGAGCAGAATCATCTGTAAACATCTTGAAATATTTCCCTAAAAAGTAATGTTTGAATTTATGCAATGCATACACCATGGCCAATCCTTTCCTTTTTGTAGTATTGTAGATATGTTCTAAAAATGATAAGTTTCTACTTTCAAATGCGATAGGGTGATCTATATCACCTTCTCCTGGTTGTGTCAATACTGCTCCTAGTGATATTGCAGAGGCATCCACATGCACATGAAATTCCTTTTCCCAATCTAGAAAGAATAAAATAGACGTTGTCACAATCTTCGCCTTCAAAATATACAAACTTTGCTAACATTCATCATTCCACTGATACTTAATGTCCTTCTTAAACAATTTCTCCATTGGCACAGTAATATGTGCATATCCCCTTATAAACTTTGTGTAATAACCTATATGACCAAGTGTACTCTTCAATTAGAGCACTAACTTAGGTATTGGTAAGTTAACTATGAAAACAATTTTATAAGGATCAACCAACAGACCGTATTTACACACCACATTCCCTAACAAGATTCCAAAAGGTGCGTTGAAAATGCATTTATTAATATTCAATGAAATTTGACATTGTCTACATCTGTCTAAAATCACTCTCAACAATTCAGCATGATCCTTTAGTAAACTAAACACTATCCAATCATCTAAGTAAACTTCCAAAAAATTATGAATAAATTCCTTAAAGGAAACTACTACTACCCTTGAAAAAATTGCAGGTGCATTCTTCAACCCAAATGGCATTACTGTATACTGGAATGATCCCCATTCTATAGAAAATTTTGTCCTGTGTCTATCTTCTAGTTCTATCCTAATTTGATGATATCTCAAAAACCCATTTGTAAATGAATAAGCTTCTTGACCTCCTACATTATCCAAAAATTCATCTATGAGTGGGGAAGGAAAAGGATCATGCAGGAAAGAATTGTTCAATTTTCTCAAATCTAGATAGATCCTTATTCCCCCTTTCTTATTTTCTTATACTAGAATAGGGTTGATCCATTCTAATTCTTCTACAAGTTATATGACACCATCCTCTAACATCTTGTCAATTTCTTCTTTGACCTTTTTCTTTTACACTTGATTTAACCAAGGTCTCTGTCTTATAGGTCTAGCATCTATCTTCAAAGGGATCTTCATCTGTCCTAGTTCTCCTACTAATCCCTTCATATTTGAAAATGTCGTTGGAAACAAATCACTGTAATTTCACAGTAACTATGTAATTCTTTCTACTGTTTGGTTATCCGAATAATCTCCAATGCTTGAAATATTTAGGTTTCTTGTTGTTCCAATGTTTACCTTCTTGATCTTTAATGGTACAACATAATATTCTAAATCTAGATTTGGACCTTCTACCTCTCTCTCTCCTTCAACTTATGGGATATGGACATTTCATGGGTTTTCTTCTACTGGATCTTCTTCTTATGTGACATTATAGAAGTGCAACAATTTTTCAACTGTCTATTTCAACCAATATTCTCAAACAACATCCACTTCAGGTTCTTCAAAAATTATGTGTCTTACTACCTTCAGTGATGCATCTATCTCTGTACTTCCATGTTGAAAGGAAAATGTAATCAAAAATTTCTACTTATCTCTTCCCAATTTGTAGTTTCCCTGCATTGTTCTTGTTCTATGTACCATTTCTTTGGAATGCCTTCTAATTTGTGAAAAAAACGATGTGGCCATTCTTCTTGTGGTACTAGTCTTCATTGAATTATACATCTTTCTTTGTGTTCTCTTGGTTTTCCAATCCCATCATACTTTTCCTCATATATATGCTCCTTCTCTGTGCTGAATCTAATGCGCAGTAACCTCTTGCATTGATACCACTTGTTGATGTTTTTCTTATGTGTACCACACCAACAGGAAGGTGTAGTTTCAAAGAAATATCTAATACTGGTAATCACTAATTTTCTACTACTTCTGATTCAAACTTCATTAAAAATTATTCTAATTCATTTATACCATAAAAAGTAGGATTCTCTCTTACCTCTGAACCAATCCATCTTAGCACACACGTGTCATTCGGGAACATCTTCTGGCGGATAATTCATGTAATCGTTGTTGCCAGTTCTATAGTCATGTGTCAGAGTCTGAAGAACAATAAGTAATACTCGTCCAACTCAACATTCCATTTGTAGTTGGGTTGATATAATCCTCTTCGAGTGTTGTGGTTCTATCCAATTGATTTATGTCTTCTGTAATAACATAATTTGTCGCAGGTTCAACATACCTTCCTCCTTCTGAGGAATCCAATGTCACAATAACTATGTACTCCCTTAATTCAAATAAAATTTTCCTCGTATTGAAGTTAATTTAATATGATGGTTATCAAAATCCCAATCCATACCCAACAACAATGGATACGGTGAAGTGTTATCTACTATGTCAATGACTTTAAAGTCTTCCATGATGTGCACACCATATAGGTATACTAGTATCCCCTTCAATCTACCAATTGGAAACACCCTATGTTGGTTTTCTAACTTCAACTAAATAGGTGAATACCCCAATTTAGGCTCTCCCATAGATTCCCATGTATTCTTTGGAAAGACATTGACTTTAGACCCTAAGTCTAGTATGATATCCTCCATATTAAAATATACAATGTTTGCATTCAACCTAAATTCCCTACTTGTTCTTCTCTTCTTACTGTTAGAAAAACAAGATCGTGAATCAATAAAATAAAACAAATGAGAAAATAAAACATAGAAGATATATGATACAATAGAGACACAGATATATGTGGCTCACCCAGTGTGGGCTACATCCACTAGAGGAATTTTCAGGTCCTTCCTTCATTATTATCCAACAAATGAAGGGATACAACCTACAACACACATGTTGTAACTTCCTCTTCTTTCTCTCACAGTCTCCTCTCTCAAAATACAATATTCACAATGATGCATAGCCACAATACATTTCCCTCATAAAAGAGGGTTTCTTTCTAAGGAAAAAAACCCTAACATAACTTTTACCATAAGATCTGTGACCTTATAATGAATGGTCCAGATTTACAATGAAATTACAATATACATTTACAAGGCAATTTTTCCTTTGGGGGAGGATTTTCCCCCGAACCCCCATCGGGGAAAGCTGTCCCCTGAACCCCGCTGAGAGGGTAACCCCCCTCTGCACTCCCCCACATGGAAGAGTGTACATTCTTTTGGGGTGTAAATTCTTCATAGGGTATAAACATGACTGAAAACAAAGACCTCTGAATCAAAAATATAATCAAGCTCCAAAACCAAAAATCTCCGACTTGGAGACTGATCTCAACAACTCCACCATTGTTGTATATGTTGGACTATGAACCTTCTTGGACCTGGAAAATTTCTCATCTTCATCTTCATTCTTGAAGACCAACTAAAACTAAGCAAGAACTTAATTTCTCCCTGGTTACTCCCTTTGTTAACATGTTTACAGAATTATAGATAGTGTGTATCTTTTCCAACTTCAAACGTCCATATTCCAATACGGATGGTATGAAATGGTACCTCAACTGTATATGATTAGAATTTGAATGGAAAGATGATTTCTTTGCAAGATGAATGTCACTCTCACTATAACAGTGTAACCTACTATTCTCTTGTTTCTTTCCCAATTCCTCCATAAACCTCTGTCACCAAATCATTTATTTACTAGCCTCTATAGTAGCAACATACTCTGCTTCTATTGTTGAAAGTGCAACAACCTTTTTCAGTTTTGAAATCCAGCTTATTTTTGTTCCACCTTTAGTAAAAACATACCCTGTGGTGCTCCTCCTCCTGCTATATTTATCACCTGCCATATCTGAATCAACATATCCCTGTAGAAAAGTGTTTGAACCTCCAAAACATAATGCACGAGTAGAAATACCTCTCAAATAACTGAGAATCAACTTTACTACCTCCCAATGTTCTTTACTTGGATTGTTCAAATACCTTCTTACAAATCCCACTAGATGTGCAATATTTGGTCTTGTGCAAACCATCACATACATCAAGTTGCCAACTGCTAATGAATAAGGGACCCTGGACATGTATTCTATCTCTTTTTATTCTCATACCAAGTATTTTCTTTGCAGCACCCAAATACTTCATCACAAATGAATTAGCTAATTTATTCTTGAGCACATTTATATCTTGCATATTAGACCCTGCAACAAACATGTCATCTACATACAATAGAAAGATAATATAGCTTCCATTTTCTAGCTTTTTAAAATAAACACAGTTATTAGAATGACATCTACTATAACCATGTTCTGTCATAAACCTGTCGAACTTAAAATACCACTTCCTTGGAGCTTGATTTAGGCCATACAAGCTCCTCTTCAACCAACATACCAAATTGTCCTTCCCTTTGACATCATACCCCTGTGGATACTACATATAAATATCTTCCTCCAAATCCCCATGGAGAAAATATGTTTTTACATCTAACTGTTCAAGATGCAAATCTTCTACTAACACAAGACTCAAAATAGTCCTAACTAAATTCATTTTAACAACAGGAGAAAATATTTCATCAAAATATATACCTTTCTTTTGTGCAAACCCCTTTACAACAAGTCTGGCCTTGTATCGCCATTTTCCTCCATCTTCTTCCTTCAACATGTAAACCCATTTATTCTGCATTGTTCTTTTTTCTGCAGGCAATTGAACCAAGTCCCAAGTCTGGTTATTTACCAAGGAATCCATTTCCTCTTTCATGCCTTACTCCCACGTGTTCTTGGTGTTTACCTGCATTGCCTTTTCATAACATTTTGGTTCACCAAAATCAATCAACAATAAATAATACAATGAAGGAGAGTATCGTTCAAGGGGTCTACTTAACATGGTAGATCTTCTAACAAAACTTGTAGGAGCTTCAGGTACCTTTTGTTCCTATTGTTGTACATTTTGATTTTATGGTTCCTTTGGAATTTCGTTTTTAGTGATCTCATCAAGCACTGTGTATTTTGGTTTTTCTTTTTCCTATTTCTTTCCCTGCAACTGATCTTTGTACATGACCTTCTCATTGAATATGAAATCTCTACTCCTAATGGTTTTGTTATTTTCATAATCCCATTAGCGATAACCAAAATCATTAACACCATATCCAATAAAGGTACACTTCCTGAATTTTGCCTCAAGCTTTGTTCTATTTTCTTTATCAATATGGACAAATGCTTCACTTCCAAAAGTCTTAAAAAAAGAATAGTTTACATTTTTACCTATCCATGCCTCAACTAGAATTCTACCATCCAAAGAGCTTGAATGTCCTCTATTTATTAAGTAAACAACAGTATCTACAAAATCTTCCCAGAATTGTAAGGGAAAACCAACATGCAATCTCATACTCCTTGCATGCCCCATGATTGTTCTATTCATCCTTTCTGACACACCATTTTCTTTTGGTGTTCTTGGAACTATCTTCTCTCTACAAATCCCATGGTATGAACAATAATCATCAAACTCCTTGTTGCAATATTCACCTCCATTATCTGATCTAAGACACTTCAACCTTTTTCCCCTCTCATTCTCAACCAAATCTTTCCATTTCTTACAAGTATCAAAAACATCATATTTTTGTCGAATGCAATAAACCCGAGTTTTTATAGTTGCATCATCAATAAAAGTAACATAATAACGAGAGCCACCAAGAGATCATACCTAAGCTAGTCACCATACATTTGTATGCACAAGCTCTAACCTTTCACTATTTTTTTCTTTTCTGAGTCTGAGAAATATGACTCTCTTTTGTTTTCCATAAACACAATGCTCACAGAAGTCCAAATCAATTTGTTTAAGATATGGAAACAAATTTCTTTTGTGAAGTATTTGCATCCCCTTCTCACTCATGTGTCCAAACCTATGATGCCACAATGTTGTATCCACTCTTGTAGAAGACAAAGAGATAGAAGAGTCAATATTCCCAGTACATAAATACAATGTACCTACCTTCTCTCCTTTAGCTATCACCAATGATCCTTTGGTGACCTTCCATAGATTATCTGTAAATATGGATACACAACCTTCACTTGCCAACTGCTCTATTGAAATTAGACTTTTCGTTAGATCTAGAACATGTCTTACCTCTTTTAGCAACCATTGGTTTCCATTTCTTTGCTTTATTTTTACCTTTCCCATTCCAACAATTTTTCATGGTGCATCATCAACCAAATGAACCTGTCCAAAATTACCTTGAACATAATCTAGAAAATGTTTCCTATGGGGTGTGGCATGAAATGAAGCCACTGAATCAACCACCCAAGACTCAGAAATATTATCTACAGAAAGAATCAAAGCATCTTGTAACACATCACCTGTTACATTTGCTTCCTTATTTTTCTCCTTCTATCCATCTATTTGTTTTTTGGAGCTCTGCAGTCTTTCTTTAGATGTCCTTTCTTCCCACAATTCTAACACTCTATCTTTCCAGGTCTGGATTTTGATCTTCCCTTCCTAGAATTCTCACAGTTCCCTAATCCCTTTCCTCTATCATTTTGTCTTCCCCTGTTCTCCATGTTCAACGCATTACCTGATGTCTCACCTGTGATTTTCCATCACATTTCCTCACTAAGGATAACACCAACAACATCATAAAATTTTAAAGTATTTGAACCAGAGACATAGTTACTTAAAACCATGACCAAGCCATTCCATCTTTCTAGTAATGAGCACACGATTAGAAGAGACCTGACCTCATCATCAAAGTCCACTTTTACAGAACTTAGTTGATTAGTAACCATATTAAATTAATTTAAATGATCTGCAACAGAACCACCTTCTGACATCTCCATATTAAATAATATTTTAATCAGAAATACCTTATTGGACGTCGAGGGTTTTCTATACAGTTTAGCCAACACATCCATCCGATCCTTGGTTGTCTTTTCTTTCAAAATATTGAAATCCAATGATGCTGCCAAGACTAGCTGTATCATTCCTAGAGCCTTTCTGATCTTCCCTTCCTAGAATTCTCACAGTTCCCTAATCCATTTCCTCTATCATTTTGTCTTCCCCTGTTCTCCATGTTCAACGCATTACCTGATGTCTCACCTGTGATTTTCCATCACATTTCCTCACTAAGGATAACACCAACAACATCATAAAATTTTAAAGTATTTGAACCAGAGACATAGTTACCTAAAACCATGACCAAGCCATTCCATCTTTCTAGTAATGAGCACACGATTAGAAGAGACCTGACCTCATAATCAAAGTCCACTTTTACAGAACTTAGTTGATTAGTAACCATATTAAATTAATTTAAATGATCTGCAACAGAACCACCTTCTGACATCTCCATATTAAATAATATTTTAATTAGAAATACCTTATTGGACGTCGAGGGTTTTCTATACAGTTTAGCCAACACATCCATTCGATCCTTGGTTGTCTTTTCTTTCAAAATATTGAAATCCAATGATGCTGCCAAGACTAGCTGTATCATTCCTAGAGCCTTTCTGTCAAGAATATCTCATTCTTAGTCCTTCATAGCTGCCCAATTCTTTTCTATTCCACCCAATGGTATGAATAGATCCTTATGATATAAATAACCTTCCATCTACATCTTCCATAATTGGTAGTTTTTGTTGTTAATTTTCTTGACCCTAAACTTTCCATCTTCTGCCATTGCTCCCACTCGAACCAAGAACCCTCTTTTCCTACGAGTTACCTTTCGCTCTGATACCAATTGTTAGAAAAAATGGATCGCAGAGTAATAAAATAAAACAAATGCAGAAATAAAACACAGAAGATACCTAATACAATAGAGACACAAATATACGTGGTTCACCTAGTGTGGGCTACATCCACCAGAGAAATTGCCAAGTCCTTGCTTTATTATTATCCAACAAATGAAGGGATACAACCTACAACACACCTAATGTAACTTCCTATTCTTTCTCTCACAGTATCCTCTCTCAAAATACAATATTCCCAATGATGCATAGCTGTAATAAATTTCCTTCAGAAAAGAGGGTTTCCTTCTAGGGAAAAAAAACCTAACATAACTTCTAATGTCAAATCTATGACCTTATAATGAACAGTCCAAATTTACAATGAAATTACAATATACATTTACAAGGAAATTTTTTCTTCAAGGGCTTCGTCCCCCAACCCACACTGGGGAATGCTACCCCCCTAGACCCTGTAGAGGAGGTAACCTCTCTCTGCACTCCCCCGCTTGGAATATTTTACATTCTTTTGGGGAGTAAAGTCTTCATGGGGTATAAACGCAACTGGAAACAAAGACCTCTGAATTAGGAAGTTCATCAGGCTCCACAACCAACACTTACAAACTTGATTAACCCTCTTGGGTTCTAATTTCATTTCTTCTCCTGAATTAAACTTCTCTAGAAAACACTGTAATATTTGTAAATATTTTTTTTCATTCAACAACTTCACACAAGACCCCATCAAATTTCTTAGATTACTTAGTTTTTCTAATAGATTATCTTCGTTAGTCTTATGAAATAATGGAGGCATGCCATAAACTAGTATATCATCTATTGGATTTGGTCCTGAAGTCGGTGCAATGTTTTCTTTCAAAATCTCATGTATAGCTTCTTTGAATATCTCTTTCTCTTTTAACATATCAAACTTTTCTTCAGGTTTTGTATTCTTACTAACCCACTCGTACTAGTTCTAATCATTATTTGTTGCATATCCTCCTATCTTTTCTCCATATATAGTAACTATATTGATCTTATCCCCATCCTCTTCTCTATTTTCCACAACAATCCATTGGAAGTTTTGATGGTTTTGGTTCCTCTTGTCCTGTATATTTACCAGAAGTGTCAGACAATATTATTTCTCATGTTATATTGCGCAACAATACATACATGTCACAAGTGGTTGTGGACAATCTCTTGCATAATTCCTAGGTTTCTGATAGTTGTGAAAAACCACAAATCATTTTCCTCCTCCAAAGCCTCATCCTCCACAACGTCCTCCTATGAAGACTCCTATATTTCCTTGATTATCTCTACGTAGTGTATTATATTGTGGTCCCTCATTATATTATGGATGTGCATTATTTTAATATGATGGCACTACGTACTATTGTGCATTGTTATACTGCGGTGGTGCTCCAAACTATTGTGTGTTATTGTATTGTGGTGGCACTGCAAATTGTTGTGTGTTTTTATACTGTATTTGTTGCACATTATTATACTATGTTCATTGCACATTATTATACTATGGTTGTTTCATAGGTTGTATTTTCATTAATTCATCCTGCACTCTATATGCATATGACGTCTTTTCCTTCATTATATCCAAGGTTATGGGGTCCCTTTCCTCATGTCCAACTGACTTGCAAAAGTTACAAAATGTAGTTTTTGGTACTTTTTGATAATTCTACATCATGGGACAATGAGAGGGATCATGTCCATGTGTTTTTCATATCTCACACCAGGGTCCTCCTGGGGGTGAAATATTCGATATTCCTTCTCCCAATTATTGCGCAAAGGTTGGGCATTCATTCTTATGATGACCTTCTGTTCTGCAAAATGTGCAGGAGACATCCTCCCTCTTTTCCTTTCCCTTATTCTAATTTAACTGAAATGTTAAGCTTTTTAGGTCTACTCTTATCTCTTCCAAAACTAGATCTGTATGCTTATATTGATTTTCTTCTAACTGTAATGCTACTTGCAAGACCTCATCATGGGTTCGAAACTTTTTTTGCCTCAAATGATACTTCAAATGTGCCAATAAAGAGTTAAAAAATAAACGTCTATGTTGCATATCAATAATATGGTACTTCAACTTACCTTTTATCCTCTTAAGCGTCTGGTCCACCTCCCAGACTAATTCTCCTAGTTTTTTCTTAATTTGTACCATCTCATTCATGAATGGATCCTCTGAACTTGGTTTATGAAATTCATTTATTAATTGCCTCTTCACCAATGCAATAGTTGTAGGTTCTCTCATTGGATCATTTACCGTGAGACCCATATAATAATACAATGCAGGATCTTTGAATGTCATTTACAACTGCACAACCTTTGTATATTCATTCATAATCTTCTTAGCTTCCCATATCTTCTTATATATATAAAAAATTATTTTCTAGGTCATTTGACCCTTCTCCCCGGAACTCTTGTAACCAAATAGTTGGATTTTGTACTTCCATTGTGAAGTTTGTTGTACTACCACCTCTATGCGGTGTAGATACTTGACTGTTACTTGTTGAAATTATACTTCTTCTTGAGTTTCCACTAGAACCACTTCCTACTAAAATCCTTCTACCACTAATCACTTTCTTTATGAATGTTACTTCTTCTTCATATGTCTTTGCCTTAGTTTCACATGGGGTTGTGGGTTCCACACTAATTCAGATTTGGAATGGAGAGCCTTCTTCTGTGCCATACCCTTGACCTTTGGTTTTCCTCTCATATGTGGTGAGAAAAATTTCCTCAGTATTCCATGTCACACAAATATCCTTTACCTCTTCCTCATCACTATCCATTATGTCTTGCTCATCTACTACCCTATTTTTCTTATTGATCTTATAATGGTAGGGCCGTCCGTTTTGCGTCACTCCTTCTTTCCTTATTATTTCCCTGGTTTGTTCCTCATCCATCATTATGGATTCCACTCCTTCCTTCTTTTTTCCTTCTTACATATCCCTCTCCATATATCATATCTTACTTAGTGCTTCCCCTAGCTCCCCCATGTGCACAGAGTTTTTTATATATTTGATGCTATTTTCATCACTCCTTTATCATGCAATAAGATCTTGATCGACATGTAAATTGATCTAATGTACCTCCCTCTTTTTCCCTTTAACAATTCCTATTGTGCAACAATATATGAATTCAATATATCATCTACAAATTCAGTAATAAACCCTACAGTAATACTGTCTAACCAAAAATCCGCTACACACATGAATTTATTATTAACCCTTTCCAACCATACGATATTCTCAACAATCCACTCTACTGGCCTTATCTGATTATTTGGATGAGTATCCTTCAACCTCAATATCCACTCTTTCAATAACTATGGAAATTAACAAAAATATGCTTCATGCAAATCAGTAAACACATACCTCTGTAGATAGCGACACGATGTATACCTAGAGATTCTATTATATTTCTATGCAAACTTGAACTACTTTGTCTCCAACCATCTTGAAATTGATTTATTTGTAAGGTTTCATGGACTAAACATTCCCTTCTACCACTGAATTCACTTCATTAAATCCCCTCCAATCCGATATGATGAGTTCCAACCAGAAATGGAACCATTTTTTGGATGTATGAGCTCACCCGGGTTCTACCTTAGTTCTCCAACAAAACCCTAGAAACTATTGGCCCCTCGGGTAAACCAGAAGGACACACTATGCACAGAGTGCACAACATAGTGTCACCCAAGATGAATTATGGGTGATTGCATGACCCAAGTGTCTGCAATAATGAAAGGGATGGAACTCATGGGAATGTTAGGCATATTAAACTTCTTCTACTTTAGCATTCATTCGACCATACCATCATTCATCAAATCTACTATTCTATACATTCGATGAAATTCATTCTATAGAAAACATCACACCAGTCTATTGCACACTGTAAATAAACTTCAACAAATTCATTCATTTATTTATTCATCCATTATCAAGCATATAAAATCAACACATATGAGATAACACACATAGAGACACAAGTTTTACCTTGGTTCACCCCCCATGGGCTACGTCCACACAGATTTTCTGCTTATTTATTATTCTTCATCAAAAAGGTCATGCGCAACATGCATTACATCATGGGTTTAGTACTATTGAGGTTGACTACAATCACACCAAGCTCCACATATTGATACCTAACCCTCAATTACAATCCATCTAACTCCACCTTATCCCCTTAGTTATTCAATAAAACAAATACTTCGACTCAAAACTCAAAATTGTGCTCAAAGTACTTCTCTCATACAAAAGTGATAATGATGATCCCCTATCTACCTCATACATCCTCTATATATACTTTAAAAGTGGGTAAAAAGCCTTACGTCATAAACCAAAACCCTAACTCTAAGTGGAATCGACTTGTCCACATTCTAATTGCCTTCACGCACTAATCCACAATTATGTTGTGTTGATTTTCCTTTACTCTCACTATGCACTACTTCCTTGGTCCATTCTGCCTCATTTGTTGTGCTATATCTCAAACCTTTCCCCAAAACTGTCTACTCCAACACTCTACAATATCTAGATATGAATCCTAACTCGACATTCACTCCCATCTCCTTCTNATTATTATCCAACAAATGAAGGGATACAACCTACAACACACATGTTGTAACTTCCTCTTCTTTCTCTCACAGTCTCCTCTCTCAAAATACAATATTCACAATGATGCATAGCCACAATACATTTCCCTCATAAAAGAGGGTTTCTTTCTAAGGAAAAAAACCCTAACATAACTTTTACCATAAGATCTGTGACCTTATAATGAATGGTCCAGATTTACAATGAAATTACAATATACATTTACAAGGCAATTTTTCCTTTGGGGGAGGATTTTCCCCCGAACCCCCATCGGGGAAAGCTGTCCCCTGAACCCCGCTGAGAGGGTAACCCCCCTCTGCACTCCCCCACATGGAAGAGTGTACATTCTTTTGGGGTGTAAATTCTTCATAGGGTATAAACATGACTGAAAACAAAGACCTCTGAATCAAAAATATAATCAAGCTCCAAAACCAAAAATCTCCGACTTGGAGACTGATCTCAACAACTCCACCATTGTTGTATATGTTGGACTATGAACCTTCTTGGACCTGGAAAATTTCTCATCTTCATCTTCATTCTTGAAGACCAACTAAAACTAAGCAAGAACTTAATTTCTCCCTGGTTACTCCCTTTGTTAACATGTTTACAGAATTATAGATAGTGTGTATCTTTTCCAACTTCAAACGTCCATATTCCAATACGGATGGTATGAAATGGTACCTCAACTGTATATGATTAGAATTTGAATGGAAAGATGATTTCTTTGCAAGATGAATGTCACTCTCACTATAACAGTGTAACCTACTATTCTCTTGTTTCTTTCCCAATTCCTCCATAAACCTCTGTCACCAAATCATTTATTTACTAGCCTCTATAGTAGCAACATACTCTGCTTCTATTGTTGAAAGTGCAACAACCTTTTTCAGTTTTGAAATCCAGCTTATTTTTGTTCCACCTTTAGTAAAAACATACCCTGTGGTGCTCCTCCTCCTGCTATATTTATCACCTGCCATATCTGAATCAACATATCCCTGTAGAAAAGTGTTTGAACCTCCAAAACATAATGCACGAGTAGAAATACCTCTCAAATAACTGAGAATCAACTTTACTACCTCCCAATGTTCTTTACTTGGATTGTTCAAATACCTTCTTACAAATCCCACTAGATGTGCAATATTTGGTCTTGTGCAAACCATCACATACATCAAGTTGCCAACTGCTAATGAATAAGGGACCCTGGACATGTATTCTATCTCTTTTTATTCTCATACCAAGTATTTTCTTTGCAGCACCCAAATACTTCATCACAAATGAATTAGCTAATTTATTCTTGAGCACATTTATATCTTGCATATTAGACCCTGCAACAAACATGTCATCTACATACAATAGAAAGATAATATAGCTTCCATTTTCTAGCTTTTTAAAATAAACACAGTTATTAGAATGACATCTACTATAACCATGTTCTGTCATAAACCTGTCGAACTTAAAATACCACTTCCTTGGAGCTTGATTTAGGCCATACAAGCTCCTCTTCAACCAACATACCAAATTGTCCTTCCCTTTGACATCATACCCCTGTGGATACTACATATAAATATCTTCCTCCAAATCCCCATGGAGAAAATATGTTTTTACATCTAACTGTTCAAGATGCAAATCTTCTACTAACACAAGACTCAAAATAGTCCTAACTAAATTCATTTTAACAACAGGAGAAAATATTTCATCAAAATATATACCTTTCTTTTGTGCAAACCCCTTTACAACAAGTCTGGCCTTGTATCGCCATTTTCCTCCATCTTCTTCCTTCAACATGTAAACCCATTTATTCTGCATTGTTCTTTTTTCTGCAGGCAATTGAACCAAGTCCCAAGTCTGGTTATTTACCAAGGAATCCATTTCCTCTTTCATGCCTTACTCCCACGTGTTCTTGGTGTTTACCTGCATTGCCTTTTCATAACATTTTGGTTCACCAAAATCAATCAACAATAAATAATACAATGAAGGAGAGTATCGTTCAAGGGGTCTACTTAACATGGTAGATCTTCTAACAAAACTTGTAGGAGCTTCAGGTACCTTTTGTTCCTATTGTTGTACATTTTGATTTTATGGTTCCTTTGGAATTTCGTTTTTAGTGATCTCATCAAGCACTGTGTATTTTGGTTTTTCTTTTTCCTATTTCTTTCCCTGCAACTGATCTTTGTACATGACCTTCTCATTGAATATGAAATCTCTACTCCTAATGGTTTTGTTATTTTCATAATCCCATTAGCGATAACCAAAATCATTAACACCATATCCAATAAAGGTACACTTCCTGAATTTTGCCTCAAGCTTTGTTCTATTTTCTTTATCAATATGGACAAATGATTCACTTCCAAAATTCTTAAAAAAAGAATAGTTTACCTTTTTACCTAGCCATGCCTCAACTGGAATTCTACCATCCAAAGAGCTTGAATGTCCTCTATTTATTAAGTAAACAATAGTATCTACAAAATCTTCCCAGAATTGTAAGGGAAAACCAACATGCAATATCATACTCCTTGCATGTTCCATGATTGTTCTGTTCATCCTTTCTGACAGACCATTTTCTTTTGGTGGTCTTGGAACTATCTTCTCTCTACAAATCCCATGGTATGAAAAATAATCATCAAACTCATTGTTGCAATATTCACCTCCATTATCTAATCTAAGACACTTCAACCTTTTTCCCCTCTCATTCTCAACCAAATCTTTCCATTTCTTACAAGTATCAAAAACATCATATTTTTGTCGAATGCAATAAACCCAAGTTTTTCTAGTTGCATCATCAATAAAAGTAACATAATAATGAGAGCCACCAAGAGATGATACCTAAGCTAGTCACCATATATTTGTATGCACAAGCTCTAACCTTTCACTCTACTTTTCTTTTCTGACTCTGAGAAATATGACTCTCTTTTGTTTTCCATAAACACAATGCTCACATAAGTCCAAATCAATTTGTTTAAGATATGGAAACAAATTTCTCTTGTGAAGTATTTGCATCCCCTTCTCACTCATGTGTCCAAGCCTATGATGCCACAATGTTGTATCCACTCTTGTAGAAGACAAAGAGATAGAAGAGTCAATATTCCCAGTACATAAATACAATGTACCTACCTTCTCTCCTTTAGCTATCACCAATGATCCTTTGGTGACCTTCCATAGATTATCTGTAAATATGGATTATACAACCTTCACTTTCCAACCGCTCTATTGAAATTAGACTTTCCCTTAGATCTAGAACATGTCTTACCTCTTTTAGCAACCATTGGTTTCCATTTCTTTGCTTTATTTTTACCTTTCCCATTCCAACAATTTTTCATGGTGCATTATCAACCAAATGAACCTGCCCAAAATTACCTTGAACATAATCTAGAAAATGTTTCCTATGGGGTGTGGCATGAAATGAAGCCCCTAAATCAACCACCCAAGACTCAGAAATATTATCTATAGAAAGAATCAAAGCATCTTGTAACACATCACCTGTTACATTTGCTTCCTTATTTTTCTCCTGCTATCCATCTATTTGTTTTTTGGAGCTCTGCAGTCTTTCTTCAGATGTCCTTTCTTCCCACAATTCTAACACTCTATCTTTCCAAGTCTAGATTTTGATCTTCCCTTCCTAGAATTCTCACAGTTCCCTAATCCCTTTCCTCTATCATTTTGTCTTCCCTTGTTCTCCATGTTCAACACATTACCTGATGTCTCACCTGTGATTTTCCATCACATTTCCTCACTAAGGATAACACCAACAACATCATAAAATTTTAAAGTATTTGAACCAGAGACATAGTTACTTAAAACCATGACCAAGCCATTCCATCTTTCTAGTAATGAGCACAAGATTAGAAGAGACTTGACCTCATCATCAAAGTCCACTTTTACAGAACTTAGTTGATTAGTAACCATATTAAATTAATTTAAATGATCTGCAACAGAACCACCTTCTGACATCTTCATATTAAATAATATTTTAATTAGAAATACCTTATTGGACGTCGAGGGTTTTCTATACAGTTTAGCCAACACATCTATCAGATCCTTGGTTGTCTTTTCTTTCGAAATATTGAAATCCAATCATGCTGCCAAGACTAGCCGTATCATTCCTAGAGCCTTTCTGTCAAGAATATATCATTCTTAGTCCTTCATAGATGCCCACTTATTTTCTATTCCACCCAATGGTAGGAACAGATCCTTATGATATAAATAATCTTCCATCTACATCTTCCATAATTGGTAGTTTTTGTTGTTAATTTTCTTGACCCTAAACTTTCCATCTTCTGCCATTGCTCCCACTCGAACCAAGAACCCTCTTTTCCTACGAGTTACCTTTCGATCTGATACCAATTTTTAGAAAAAATGGATCGCAGAGTAATAAAATAAAACAAATGTAGAAATAAAACATAGAAGATACCTAATACAATAGAGACACAAATATACGTGGTTCACCTAGTGTGGGCTACATCCACCAGAGAAATTGCCAGGTCCTTGCTTTATTATTATCCAACAAATGAAGGGATACAACCTACAACACACCCGATGTAACTTCCTATTCTTTCTCTCACAGTATCCTCTCTCAGAATACAATATTCACAATGATGCATAGCTGTAATAAATTTCCTTCAGAAAAGAGGGTTTCCTTCCAGGGAAAAAAAACCTAACATAACTTCTAATGTCAAATCTATGACCTTATAATGAACGGTCCAGATTTACAATGAAATTACAATATACATTTACAAAGAATTTTTTTCTTCAAGGGCTTCGCCCCCCAACCCACACTGGGGAATGCTATTCCCCTAGACCCTGTAGAGGAGGTAACCCCCCTCTGCACTCCCCCGCTTGGAATATTTTACATTCTTTTGGGGTGTAAAGTCTTCATGGGGTATAAACACAGCTGGAAACAAAGACCTCTGAATTAGGAAGTTAATCAGGCTCCACAACCAACACTTACAAACTTGATTAACCCTCTTGGGTTCTAATTTCATTTCTTCTCCAGAATTAAACTTCTCTAGAAAACACTATAATATTTGTAAATATTTTTTTTCATTCAACAACTTCACACAAGACCCCATCAAATTTCTTAGATTACTTAGTTTTTCTAATAGATTATCTTCGTTAGTCTTATGAAATAATGCAGGCATGTCATACACTAGTATATCATCTATTGGATTTGGTCCCGAAGTCGGTGCAATGTTTTCTTTCAAAATCTCCTGTATAGCTTCTTTGAATATCTCTTTCTCTTTTAACATATCAAACTTTTCTTCAGGTTTTGTATTCTTACTAACCCACTTGTACTAGTCCTGATCATTATTTGTTGCATCTCCTCCTATCTTTTCTCCATATATAGTAACTATATTGATCTTATCCCCATCCTCTTCTCTATTTTTCGAAACAATCCATTGGACGTTCTGATGGTTTTGGTTCCTCTTGTCCTGTATATTTACCAAAAGTGTCAGACAATATTATTTCTCATGTTATATTGTGCAACAATACATACATGTCACAAGTGGTTGTGGACAATCTCTTGCATAATTCCTAGGTTTCTGACAGTTGTGAAAAACCACAAATCATTTTCCTCCTCCAAAGCCTCATCCTCCACAACGTCCTCCTATGAAGACTCCTATATTTCCTTGATTATCTCTACGCAGTGTATTATACTGTGGTCCCTCATTATATTATGGATGTGCATTATTTTACTATCATGGCGCTACGTACTATTGTGCATTGTTACACTGCGGTGGTGCTCCAAACTATTGTGTGTTATTGTATTGTGGTGGCACTGCAAATTGTTGTGTGTTTTTATATTGCAGTTGTTGCACATTATTATACTACGTTCATTGCACATTATTATACTATGGTTGTTGCATAGGTTGTATTTTCATTAATTCATCCTGCACTCTATATGCATATGATGTCTTTTCCTTCATTATCTCCAAGGTTATGGGGTCCCTTTCTTCATGTCCAACTGACTTGCAAAAGTTACAAAATGTAGTTTTTGGTACTTTTTGATAATTCTACATCATGGGACAATGAGAGGGATCATGTCCATGTGTTTTTCATATCTCACACCAGGGTCCTCCTGGGGGTGAAATATTCGATATTCCTTCTCCCAATTATTGCGCAAAGGTTGGGCATTCATTCTTATGATGACCTTCTGTTCTGCAAAATGTGCAGGAGACATCCTCCCTCTTTTCCTTTCCCTTATTCTAATTTAACTGAAATGTTAAGCTTTTTAGGTCTACTCTTATCTCTTCCAAAACTAGATCTGTATGCTTATATTGATTTTCTTCTAACTGTAATGCTACTTGCAAGACCTCATCATGGGTTCGAAACTTTTTTTGCCTCAAATGATACTTCAAATGTGCCAATAAAGAGTTAAAAAATAAACGTCTATGTTGCATATCAATAATATGGTACTTCAACTTACCTTTTATCCTCTTAAGCGTCTGGTCCACCTCCCAGACTAATTCTCCTAGTTTTTTCTTAATTTGTACCATCTCATTCATGAATGGATCCTCTGAACTTGGTTTATGAAATTCATTTATTAATTGCCTCTTCACCAATGCAATAGTTGTAGGTTCTCTCATTGGATCATTTACCGTGAGACCCATATAATAATACAATGCAGGATCTTTGAATGTCATTTACAACTGCACAACCTTTGTATATTCATTCATAATCTTCTTAGCTTCCCATATCTTCTTATATATATAAAAAATTATTTTCTAGGTCATTTGACCCTTCTCCCCGGAACTCTTGTAACCAAATAGTTGGATTTTGTACTTCCATTGTGAAGTTTGTTGTACTACCACCTCTATGCGGTGTAGATACTTGACTGTTACTTGTTGAAATTATACTTCTTCTTGAGTTTCCACTAGAACCACTTCCTACTAAAATCCTTCTACCACTAATCACTTTCTTTATGAATGTTACTTCTTCTTCATATGTCTTTGCCTTAGTTTCACATGGGGTTGTGGGTTCCACACTAATTCAGATTTGGAATGGAGAGCCTTCTTCTGTGCCATACCCTTGACCTTTGGTTTTCCTCTCATATGTGGTGAGAAAAATTTCCTCAGTATTCCATGTCACACAAATATCCTTTACCTCTTCCTCATCACTATCCATTATGTCTTGCTCATCTACTACCCTATTTTTCTTATTGATCTTATAATGGTAGGGCCGTCCGTTTTGCGTCACTCCTTCTTTCCTTATTATTTCCCTGGTTTGTTCCTCATCCATCATTATGGATTCCACTCCTTCCTTCTTTTTTCCTTCTTACATATCCCTCTCCATATATCATATCTTACTTAGTGCTTCCCCTAGCTCCCCCATGTGCACAGAGTTTTTTATATATTTGATGCTATTTTCATCACTCCTTTATCATGCAATAAGATCTTGATCGACATGTAAATTGATCTAATGTACCTCCCTCTTTTTCCCTTTAACAATTCCTATTGTGCAACAATATATGAATTCAATATATCATCTACAAATTCAGTAATAAACCCTACAGTAATACTGTCTAACCAAAAATCCGCTACACACATGAATTTATTATTAACCCTTTCCAACCATACGATATTCTCAACAATCCACTCTACTGGCCTTATCTGATTATTTGGATGAGTATCCTTCAACCTCAATATCCACTCTTTCAATAACTATGGAAATTAACAAAAATATGCTTCATGCAAATCAGTAAACACATACCTCTGTAGATAGCGACACGATGTATACCTAGAGATTCTATTATATTTCTATGCAAACTTGAACTACTTTGTCTCCAACCATCTTGAAATTGATTTATTTGTAAGGTTTCATGGACTAAACATTCCCTTCTACCACTGAATTCACTTCATTAAATCCCCTCCAATCCGATATGATGAGTTCCAACCAGAAATGGAACCATTTTTTGGATGTATGAGCTCACCCGGGTTCTACCTTAGTTCTCCAACAAAACCCTAGAAACTATTGGCCCCTCGGGTAAACCAGAAGGACACACTATGCACAGAGTGCACAACATAGTGTCACCCAAGATGAATTATGGGTGATTGCATGACCCAAGTGTCTGCAATAATGAAAGGGATGGAACTCATGGGAATGTTAGGCATATTAAACTTCTTCTACTTTAGCATTCATTCGACCATACCATCATTCATCAAATCTACTATTCTATACATTCGATGAAATTCATTCTATAGAAAACATCACACCAGTCTATTGCACACTGTAAATAAACTTCAACAAATTCATTCATTTATTTATTCATCCATTATCAAGCATATAAAATCAACACATATGAGATAACACACATAGAGACACAAGTTTTACCTTGGTTCACCCCCCATGGGCTACGTCCACACAGATTTTCTGCTTATTTATTATTCTTCATCAAAAAGGTCATGCGCAACATGCATTACATCATGGGTTTAGTACTATTGAGGTTGACTACAATCACACCAAGCTCCACATATTGATACCTAACCCTCAATTACAATCCATCTAACTCCACCTTATCCCCTTAGTTATTCAATAAAACAAATACTTCGACTCAAAACTCAAAATTGTGCTCAAAGTACTTCTCTCATACAAAAGTGATAATGATGATCCCCTATCTACCTCATACATCCTCTATATATACTTTAAAAGTGGGTAAAAAGCCTTACGTCATAAACCAAAACCCTAACTCTAAGTGGAATCGACTTGTCCACATTCTAATTGCCTTCACGCACTAATCCACAATTATGTTGTGTTGATTTTCCTTTACTCTCACTATGCACTACTTCCTTGGTCCATTCTGCCTCATTTGTTGTGCTATATCTCAAACCTTTCCCCAAAACTGTCTACTCCAACACTCTACAATATCTAGATATGAATCCTAACTCGACATTCACTCCCATCTCCTTCTCTTATGAAGATAGTCCATCTCAACAATCATGAAAATAATTCAAATTATGTTGTATGCCTAGACCATATTGGATTAATTGTTCATGTATTGTTGTTGTATACGTAGGAATCTCTAAATGAATTCCCTATTCATTTCCTCTCTCCCTCCAAGAAAGAAAAATATAAACATGTTTTCCACAAATGTATGTATTGTTTGACTTGCTTCTGTACAAGGTATACATCTTACATGAACATGGAATTTACATATGAACATTAGCGTTCCATTCCTTGTAATGGAATATAAGTCTTTTAGTTTCCTAGCTTTGATGTCGACACTGACTTTGAATCCTAGAAATCGCTCGATCCAATTATAGGTCATCCAAGCAGCCTATATAATCTTCAAAAGTGTAGTTCATTCAAAAATGAAGTGAGTGTAATCTCACCTCACTTGTCCATTATCATCCATCCTTACTTATTGGATAATGAGCACCTGACTCTTCACAATAATAATGAAAATTCAAACAACATTGCTAACCAGGTTAACCATTCCCTTAAATTCACAAACTTTTCCATTAATTTTTGCAGTAGCTAACCATACTCCACTAATAAGTAATAAATTAAACAACAAAACTAAATATACATATGCGAAAGAGAATGAACCATCAACATATTTTCCCTTCTTAAAAGGAACAACATCAACGAAATGAGTTATTTTTCTTTCAACCATAGGCTATAAATTTGAATCCTGGATACTAGTATTAACTAACATTTTTACATGGCCTGTAATGAAAAGTGTCAAATTAGTCTTCATAGGCTCAACTCTCACAACAAACTCAATCCCATCCTTGAAAATATGAAACTTGTTCTATTCCTTGTAGAAATTGGCCTTCCTTTCATACAAGTATGGACTTCCCTTTCATAGAAAATAGATTTTCTGTAATAGAAAATGGCCTTCCTGTCTAACTCTACCTCATCAATGAAACTGGATGTGATCTCAAACTGTAAATTATATTTATTAGTTACCTTTAATTTATCATTATCACAAATCCAACCTAAAGTATACGATCTCGAATGAGGCCTATTTTCTAATCCCAAATTTTGAACAACTTGCTCTGAAATAAGATTTACTTGTGATCCAATGTTAAGAACCAAACATCAATATAGCATAGAAAAACCTCAGGAAAAGTACTCAACACCTTGAAAAAGAGATAATTTCAGATAATAAGCCTCTTCAAGGGGGAAACCTCCTTTTA
>JZKD02S1644032.1:711853-727677 GCA_000966675.3 Picea glauca
AAAAAATACCTTTGACGCTCATAGTTGTAACTTTAGAATCTGATCTAAGATCCTGAAGTATGGTTGTGTCCCTCTATTTACCATTGTACTTGAACTTCTTTGGTATTCTCTCTGGATGCATCTTCCAATATGTTTCCACCTGATGTCCTTTCTTCTTGCAATGAGAAAATGTAGGATTCTCTTTTTCTTTTCCCTTCAAATGCTTCTCAAAGTTATGTGGATTCTTCGACTACTTCTCAAATTTTTGTGGATTTCATTTTACTTTAATACCACTTCTCTTGGTATTCTTTCAATCCTCGTACATTTATTCAACCATGGACTTCATTTCCATGAACGTGAAAAATAATGCATCTTCAGTACCGAAAGGATTTGGATTAGAGGAATCTCTATCTTTTGATGAATCTGTTTCTTGCCTTCGATATGCATGCCTCAAAAAAATCCCAGGAATGTACTCTTCAAATGATCCTTCAACAAGCTTGAGTTTGGACCTTGTAATAATTCACTTGAAGATACACATCAAACAAGCTCTAATACCACATGATCCAAAATTATCAAACAAGTTTTGATACCAACTTCCTTCTCGTGATACAAATTCATCCCGAAAATCCTTAGATGTCAATTATTTCATAAGACACTAAACATATAACCAAATTTGGTAAATGAAGATAGACTTGAATATTTTCAAAATATCCTGTGAAAACACTTATTTATCCATAAATTTCATTAATTGATGAACATGACTTGTGGAAATAATGAGTGCCAAAATAGAGAGATAACATAGAAGAAAATAAAAGAACTAAGAAGACAAGAGTTGATAACAGAGTTCACCCCTCATGGGATACATCTCTGGGTCCCTTTCAATCAATGCGACTTCTCTTCATAAATTTGAAATATGCTTCTTTCACAATGATGACTTTAAAATAAAAAATTTCAAGACACCCTTCAATTTTTTTTCTCAATCCAAGAAACAAAGGTTACCATTGAAATCCTCACAAAAGTATGAGAAATGTGAATATAATATTGACTATATTCTAAATAGTTTATTAAATACCCCATTTTTCACGCATAACAAGACTATCAGTCTCATACATAAAAAAAAATGGACTAATAATTTCATACATAGCACGTTATCACATAATTAACATAACCATTAGATTCCTCTTGAAATTATGAGAAAAATGAGTATAAACACTCTATACTTTTATCAAAGAACTCAATAGCATGTAAAACGAGACAAATCCAAAATAGGAACACCTCTTCTAGGAAAATCGAGACAAATATGCACTTGGAACGAACTTTGGGGCATATCCTCTACATTCTAGCACACATTTCCATTGTCTTTCATAGGCTCAGTGCTACGTTTATATAGGGTAAGTCAGCCTAATCAACCCCCTATATTCTCGGGATTCATGGTTACAACTTTAAATATAATTTTGTGGGTTGTTCTAACCAACCAGTGCATATGGTACAATGGTTTGTGGAATAGTATGAAGTCATTTAAATATTCTAGGAATATTCCTCCATAGGTCATGGGTTTGATTCTCATTCGACCCAACTAATTTTATTCCCTCAACCAAAGTTATCCAATTAGAGAGTCCCATGTGGCACTCTATGGTTGGCCCACCTGTTGCTTGCATAAACATCCTACCAAGTCATCTTCCACCTTCCTGTACAGATATACCACCTCAACATCTAGTCACCTGCCAAGTTTCCTATACGACCATTCAATGTCAGTGCCATGTCACCTGTACAACCTGTGGCATGTCACTGCTGGATAGGTCCAACTGGACCCAAAATTCCAAATATGAGTTATTGGTGGCAACTTCTCGTGATGCCATGTCAACATGCTGACATCATGTTGACGTCATTTTATACAATGTTAGTTGTATGGATGGTCCACGTCACAGAATATGGGCCTTCCCATGGTGCCCCCATTTTTCCATTTTCTTGAAACCTTCAAATGACCGTGACTTTCTCATACAACGTATGTTTGAGTTGACTCACACTCCATTGGAAATTTATCGTTCATATATAGGAAATGAAATTATTTTCAAGAACATTTTAAAAGATCATTTTTTTGTCATTTTGTATCCTCCTAGATCTCTTTGAGTGTTCTTGATCCTCTTGGATCAGTTCATATATAGAAACATATCTTAAGAGAATTTAAAGATTATGGAAATTGGAAGTGAAAATATCGATGTTGAACAAGTTTTGGTTCTTCTTCCATTTTGTACTTTATTCTTGATCATTTCTCCCTTTTATGCTTGATTTACCATGCTATATTTAGAGCCATAATCAAATCATATTTAACAAGTTTTTGTAATGGATGTTTATTATGATGTGTCTTGTATTATACTCTAAATATTTTGTACTAATTGAAATTATAAGAGTAAATTAGATGAGCTTTTTTAGCAAAGGGAGTGATAGAGGGAGTGATAGAGGAAGAAGAGGAAAAATGCTAAATTTATTTTGGCAGCAAGGGAGGCACAAGAGGATGATATTTTCCATCCATTTTGATGTAGATTCATATGATTTTAACAAACTAGTGAAAACTTGTTATTTGAACCTTGGTGGAAAAAAAAATTTACCTTGACCCCAAGCTCCTCCTAGTGCACCTTTACAATAAGACCCAAGTATCATGGACTTTCGCAAGCCTCCTATTCAACTAGTGAATGATGGATGGGATCAAAACCCAGTGAATCCTTCCTCTGGTATCCCACAATGGAGTATAAATTCTCCTCCACATACTAAAAAAACACAATTTATCACTTCATTTGTTTCCATATCCCATTCTCTTCCTGATGACCATACAATTTCCTCTCATGAAACTCAGTTGAATAAACGAAAGAAACCTATTACTTCCCCTAGAAGAAATGCATCCCAATCATCCTCTGTATAGTCAAAACAACAATAAACAAAAGAAGAAAGTGGAAAAAGAGATTTTGTCTTTAGTGAAATGCAAGTTGATTAATTGGGTTGGTTGTCATTGATGTCAACCCTTGAAGAAAGTCCGGTAGCATATTCTGGTAGCACAAGGTTTGGGTAATGGACCCAAGTTTGTTTGATGGATAATTGTATGAGTTTTGATATATTTGCAGGCAATAATATTCTACATGTATAGTACATGTCATGCCATTTCCAGTGGTATGTGGAACGTCACATAAATCCTATGGTTAGAGAGTTATGGCCATGTGAAGTTGGAGAACCCTCATGAGTCATCTAGAAGCCCCAAAAGGTCAAAGTAGTCAAAGTGGTTGCAAAGAAGAAATTATTTAAATAATAAAGTGAAGTGATGAGTGTACTATAAGTCAAAGTGGATACAAAAGAAATTGTTTAAATAATAAAGTTAATGTAGAAATTAGTAAGTGGACAAGTGGTTAGAAGTGGGTTAGCCCTTAAATAAGGAAAGTGGGTTAAGATGGTTAGAAGGTAATTTAAATAATAATGTGAAGTGATGAGTGTAATATAATTCAAAGTGGATACAAAAGAAATTATTTAAATAATAAAGTTAATGGAGAAATTACCAAGTGTACAAGTTGTTAGAAGGGGGTTAGGCCTAAAATAAGGAAAGTGGGTGATGCAGGAGCATCACTAGCAAAGCGTGTGTGGAGGACAGATTGGTGCACTAGCGTGTATTTTGAAGAAATTTTGAATTGTAAAGTTGGCATATTAATGTAATATCTGGAAAATATTTTGATTTATGAACATCTTTAATGTTTGGAGGCTGAGCCATCGCATAAGATCGATGAGGGAATGTATTTTTATTTAATGTTAAATATTGCAGTAGAGATCTGGAGCTCTCTCTCTTATCTGTTTGGATTAAATGTTTATTGTAATAAATTTTAAGTAGGTGAAAGATTTTATTTGGATAGGATAGCCTAGAGTAGTTGGAGGTAAAGACTTGAAGAGTTGCTCTTGTATAAAGCTTTGTATTGTTTCCCAGTAGAGGTTGTTGGCTCTCTAGTTATTGATGAGTTGTTGAATCTATTGTTTATGTTGTAGAGTGTTGAATAATAGTGTATGAACCCATGTATATGACTGTTGAATGAATATAACAGAGGAGCATTGACAAAAATGTATGGTGTTTTTGTGTCTATCTAGATGAATGAATGGTATACTTTCTTCTTATTTGAAATTCTCTGTTATTTATTGTTCTTTTTGTTTATGAACACATTTACATGGTTGAATGTACGATTCATTTTGAATATTGAATAAGTTTCAATTGTTTATCTTCTATGAGTGAGTGCAAGGTGTGCATAGTATATGCAAGGTGGGTGTGAATGAGTCTATTTTGACTCAAATCTCATAAGAGGTAGCGTGAAACTTATGTATGCAAAGAGTGCATAGGTGTCCACAAAGAGTGTGTGACCAAGCTTTTTTTTACTCATAGCTTCAGCTGGGATAGTTTAAGTTGGTGTGTAGGAGTAATTACGCTCAGAGTCATATTGTTTAGGAGGAACAATCAAGTGCAAAAGAACTATTGCAAGAAGTGCAAGCCCATCCTTCAGTGGTCAAGATTGAAGGAAGTTTGTTCGCAAGGAGTGTTTGACATAGTCTCATACTCGTAAGCTCAGGAGGAGTAGCATGAATTTAGTTGCATAGGAGTGGTAGAAGAACAGTTGCAAAGTGTGTGATTCACCTGCAAAGAAATTGAGTTGTGGAGGAGAACCTATCGCAAGGTGTGCGCAGGCTGGAAATTTGACTAAGTGTCGAAGAAAGCGTTCAGAGGAAAAAAGAAAGTCAAGGAAAGATAAGATTAGGAGGGAGAGAGGAAAGAAATATTCAAAGGGAAGAATCCTTTGAGGTTTCCCAAAACCCACAAATCAGGTCCATTCCGAAGGGAGGCAAGATTGTTCCAAACTGCCAGATCTAGGAGAATTACGTGGAGGTTGGCCGTAAAGTGTTTCAACACTTCATGGTTTGGAAATTTTGGAGGTGTTGTAAGAGAAGAGGCGTGAACTCATGAAGTAATATTAATCATTGGATGCGAAGAGGACACGTGGCAGTAGATTAGGAAATCCGGGAATCGAAAGTCTAGAGGCTTGTGTGTTAGGTGAAGAGGAGTTTCGTGAAGTCGCGAAACCTGAAACATAGTTGGGCTGTTGAAATCCAAGGAGAAATGTGGAAGAGATATGGAAATTTAGAGGACAATGGTTCAAAAAGAACTAAATTATGATATCATGATATCTCTAAAGCCTGAAATTGTGAAGGGGCTGGTCCACGGTCATAGCTTGTGGTCACTTAAGAGGGAGAGACTAGTGCAGGGCTAGTACTCACGAATTTGGTGTTACCAAGAGTGCCAGAGAGAGGAGTCATGAGTAGTTTGACCCTACAGGTAATAGTAAAGGGACTTGTGTGTTGAGAATTCGAGGTCTATTGAAGGCCCAAAGAGTCATTTCATCTCAGGAGTCTGAAGATACAAGACCGGGAGGTTGCAGATACCTAGGAGGGAGGGAGGGTTGCGTCAAGTGGTATTAGAGAGAGCACATAATTAATTTATGTAGAAAGAGGAGACGAAGAAGTAGATTGATATCATTGAGTGGTATCAGATACATCAACACAATGTCACCTAGAAGACGTGCATAGCCGCCCATAGAAAATAGAACTATGAAAAGGGAGATGTGAGAAATAAGAGCAAGGATGGATTCCATGGAAACAACACAAATAAGAGCACCTAATGCTGGAGATGTCAACAATGCAGAGAATGAAGAAGTTGAAGTTGAATAATTTTTAGCCTAGGATGTTGCGGAAGAATGCTTACTAAAAGAGGTTGTCAAGTTGGGAGCTAGAGCAAAGATCGACATCCCAGTGTATGAAGGTAATCTGTAAACTGAAGAATTTCTTGATTGGATATGATAAATGGACAAGTATTTTGATTATGAAGATGTCGATGAGGAGAAGAAGGTGAAACATGTTGTCACCATGTTAAAAGTACATGCAACACTGTGGTGGGATGAACTATAGACTAAAAGGAGAAGCAAGGGAAAAAAAAAATATTAAGAGTTGGGATAAAATGGTAGACAAATTAAAGGATAAATTCATACCCAAATATTACCAAATAAACCTGTTCAAGAGATTGCAGAACCTGAGAAAGAAGGGAATGACTATGAAGGAATACACGGAGGATTTCTAGAGACTGAACATCATGGCTGGAAAGAAAGAGAGAGACGAAGAAAATTCTTCCAGGTACATCAACGGCATGAGATATGAAATATAGGACAAAATCAACATTGTGACAGTTAGAACCATGGAATATGCTTATTAGATAGCATTGAAAGAAGAGGAGAAGTTTGCTAGAAAACAAAGTCAGTGAAGCAGACAATGAAGTCCAAACAGAGGTAAAGGAATCACCCACGACAAGGCACATAAGTCCAAGGGTGAGACGGAAAAACCACATAGTCACTCTGAAAGAGGAGGAAGTTCTCAAGGGAGATAGTCTGGTGGTAGAAATTATTTTCCTCGAGGAAAAGGAAGAGGAAGAGGAGGAGAAGTAAGATGTTATGCATGTGGAAAAACAAGGAACATGTCCTGGGAATGCCCCGAGAGAAATAAAGGAGGCAAAGTTCACATTTCGGAAGCACAGAAGTGAAATGTTGAGGCAGAAGGTGTAGAATATGGGAAATCCTTGATGATGAAAAAGGTTCTTTTGAATAAATATCCAGAGATTGAAAACCTAGTGCAGCGGAAAATTTTGTTCAGAACAACTTGCAAGGCTAAGCATAGAGTTTGCAAGGTAATAATTGACAGTGGGAGCACTAAAAAATTAGTATCCTTAGAGATGGTGGAGAAATTGGAGCTGGAGACGACTTCACATCTGACACCGTACAAAGTCTCATGGTTGCAGAAAGGTCACTAGGTAACGATAACTAAGCAATACCTTGTTGAATTTAAAATAGGTGGATATAGAGATGAGATTCTCTATGATGTGATTCTTATGGATTTATGTCATGTTTTGTTGGGAATAGCATGAAAATATGACAGGAATGTCATCCATCATGGGAGAATAAATATTTACACCTTAGAGAAAAATGTTATGACACACATGTTTCTACCAATTGGAGAAAACAAAGTGAAGGATGAAGCCAACATAAGCATACTTCTCATGAGTGGGACGGAAATCCTGAGTGAATTTAATAAGGAACAAGAGATGCAGTTTGTTGTAGTGAGGAAGCCGAGATTTATCCTTACAAGTACTTCTTTGGAAGATTTTCCTAAGGAAATTCAGGAAGTGTTAGAGAATGTTGTTGACATAGTAGTGGATGAGTTTGCAAGCTCATTGGCACCTATCGGAAGTATCAACCATCACATTTATTTGATACCAGGAGAAATCCTTATGAAAAAATACGCATACAGGTTGACACCTCAAGAGAATGAGGAGGTGAAAAGACAGGTTCAGGATCTGTTAGATAAAGGATTGGTTAGAGAAATATTGAGTCCGTGTGCAGTGCCAACTGTATTGAGTCCAAAGAAGGATGGAGGGTGGAGAATGTATATAGACTCAAGGGCCATAAATAAGATCACCATCAGGTATAGGTTTCCATTGTCAAGGATGGATGACTATATGAATTATTTAAGTGGAGCAAACTATTTTTCAAAGATAGATTTGAAAAGTGGATATCACGAGATAAGGATGAGAAAAGGTGATGAGTGGAAAACAACATTCAAGACAAATGAGGGATTGTATGAATGACTTGTTATGTCGTTTGGCTTAACAAAATCCTTGAGTGCCTTTATGAGACTGATGAATGAAATGTTAAAATATTTCATTGGCAAATTTGTGATTGTATATCTAGATGATATACTAGTATTTAGCAAGACTAAAGAAGAGCATTTGAAACATTTAACATTGGTGATGAGAAGGTTGCAGCAAGAGAGGTTATTGATTAATTTGAAAAAGTCATCTTTCATGAAGACATAACTCATATATTTTCGTTTTTTGATTTCTTCAAATGAATTTAAGATAGGTCCTGAAAAGGTGAAAGCAATAAGATAATGGCCGCCACCAAGGAATATCTTCGAGGTGAGAAGATTCCATGGATTAGCAAGTTTCTATCGGAAGTTCATCAGAAATTTTAGCAGGATTAGTGCTCAAATAATGGATATAGTGAAGAAAAGACACAAGTCTTTTAAATGGACAAAAGAGCCCGAGAAGAGCTTCAATATATTGAAGGAGAAGATAACAAAACAATTGATTATGGTTTTACCGGATTTCAGGAAGACGTTTCAAGTGAGATGTGATGCGAGTGGAGTTGCAATTGGAGTGTTCTTGAGCCAAGATAATAGACATGTTGTATATTTCAGCGAGAAGATGAATGATACTAAGAAGAAGTACTCGACATACAATAAATCATTTTATTCCATAATTCAATATTTGAAGAAATGGAGGCACTATCTTGTACCAAAGGAGTTTGTTTTGTATAGAGATAATCAAGATTTGCAATTCATAACCAAAAAGGAGAAATTAAACCAGGGACACACTAAGTGGATAGAATTTATGCAAAATTTTACTTTTTTTACTAAACATATTTATGGTAATGCTAACAAGGTTGTTGATGCATTGAGTAGGAGAAGTTTGATTCTGCAATAATTTCAAGTCAAAACCTTGGGGTTTGAACTCCTTAAGGAAATGTATCGTGATGATCCAGATTTCAAAGCATCATATGAAGCATGCACAAATCCTGTGCTCGGAGAAAGAAGCCAATGGGCCGAATATTTGATTCAATAAGGATTTTTTTTCAAAGGTTTCCAACTATGCATACCAAAATGCTTGATGATGGAAAACTTGTTGAAGGATAAACATAACGGAGGTCTAGCCGAACATTTCTTCCATGACAAAAAGTTTTCATAGTTGAATGGTTCATATTATTGGCCAGGTATGAGGGCAGAAGTAAAGAGGTTCATGGACAAATGTAATATTTTTCAGTATGCAAAGGGGAAGAGACAAAACATTGGGTTGTATCAACCATTTCCTATTCCAGAGAGGCCTTGGGATGTAATAAGCATGGATTTCGTGTTGGAATTGCCAAGAACACAAAGAGGAGGTGATTTCAGATTTGTGGTAGTTGAATTTTTTTTGAAGATGGCACACTTTATACATTGCCAGAAGACCCATGATGCAATGCATGCTCCAAATTTGTTTTTCAAAGAGATTGTGAGACTCCATGGATTTCCCATGAGTATTGTTTCAGATAGGGACACCAAGTTTGTTGGTCATTTTTGGAGAACGTTGTGGAAGAATTTGGGGAAAAAAATATCCTTTATTTATTCATATCACCCTCAAACATATGGACATACTAAAGTGGTGAATTGAAGTTTAGGAGAATTGTTGAGGAGTTTGGTCACTGAAAATCATAGACAGTGGGATGAAATTCTAGCACAAGTGGCATTTGCATACAATGACTCAATAAACATAAGTACTGGAAGTAGTCCATTTCAAATAGTGTATGGAATGAATCCAAGGGGAGTGTCAGAGTTAAGAAACCTGGAGTAGAACGAATTTAGGAGTGCTAGAGCCGAAGAATTCACTACAGAAATGCAGAAGCTTAATGATCAAATTAAGAAATAGTTGCAAAGAAACAATAATGAGTATAAGCACAAAGTTGATCAACATAGGAGAAAAAATGAATTTGAAGTTGGAGATATAGTTCTAGCACATTTAAGGAAGGAGAGGTTTCTAAGGGGAACATACAAAAAGCTGAAGCTGAAGAAGATAGGACCGTGCAAAATCCTGAGAAGATTTGGTGAGAATTCTTATGAAATAGAACTGCCAGAGGATCTGTGTATATCGCCCATATTCAACATTGCAGACCTGTATCCTTACAAGGAAGATGGAACCATAGGATCAGAAGATCAGAAAAATATCTAGTGGAAAAAACAGATGCATGTAGCAGAGAAGCTGGAGATGGAGAAGATTGTGGATCGACAAATTGGGAAGAAGACTCGAAGGAAAACGTATTTTGAGTATTTAGTAAAGTGGAAAGGAAACCCAATAGAAGACACCAGTTGGGTCAGTGAAGAGGACATCCAGAAGCATGGAAGGTTGGTGCAGAAGCTCATGGATAGGATTCCATGATTATTTCAGCCAAAGGAGTATGATGCAAGAGAATATCCAACAAAGAATGTGTTGAGGACAGTTGGGTGCACTAGTGTGTATTTTGAAGAAATTTTGAATTCCAAAGTTGGCATATTAATGTAATATCTGGAAAATATTTTGATTTATGAACATATTTAATGTTTGGAGGCTAAGACATCGCATAAGATCGATGAGGGAACAGATTGCAGTATAGATCTAGAGCTATCGCTCTTATCTATCTTACTCAAATGTTTATTGTAATAAATATTAAGTAGGTGAAATATTTTATTTGGATAGGATAACCTAGAGTAGTTGGAGGGAAAGACTCAAAGAGCCCCTCTTGTATAAATATTTGTATTGTTCCCCAATAGAGGTTTGTTGGATCTCTAGTTATTGATGAGTTGTTGAATCTATTGTATATGATGTAGAGTGATGAAGAACAATGGATGTGTTGGACAACTGAGAGGGGGGGGGGGTGAATTAGTTGTTACCGTGCTTAAANAGTTGGGTGCACTAGTGTGTATTTTGAAGAAATTTTGAATTCCAAAGTTGGCATATTAATGTAATATCTGGAAAATATTTTGATTTATGAACATATTTAATGTTTGGAGGCTAAGCCATCGCATAAGATTGATGAGGGAACATATTTTTCTTTAATGTTAAAGATTGCAATATAGATCTAGAGCTATCGCTCTTATCTATTTGACTCAAATGTTTATTGTAATAAATATTAAGTAGGTGAAATATTTTATTTGGATAGGATAACCTAGAGTAGTTGGAGGGAAAGACTCGAAGAGCCCCTATTGTATAAATATTTGTATTGTTCCCCAATAGAGGTTTGTTGGATCTCTAGTTATTGATGAGTTGTTGAATCTATTGTATATGTTGTAGAGTGATGAAGAACAATGTATGTGTTGGACAACTGAGAGGGGGGGGTGAATCAATTTTTACCGTGCTTAAACAATTATGCCTCTTTTAAAATCTTTGTTGAGACACTAAATGATGATCACAATAATGCAAGGAAATAAACAATGGCACATTCAACATCAATCACATATATGAGAAACACAGAGACAGATATTTCTTGAGGAAACCCATATAGGGTAAAAACCTCTTTTTCTTTATATGATAAGTAATAGTTACATTCTTTACATTATCATACATATGAACACCAACTCATAATGAGGCTACAACCTCCGTTTTGCAAGCTGCAACTTGCTAAGAGCACCAACTCTATGTTTTCTCTAGCACCCACTAGAAGGAAGCACCAACTCCCTAGTTTCTCTAGCACCAACTAGAAGGAAGCACCAACTCCCTGGTTTCTCTAGCACCAACTCCCTGAGTGTTTCTAGCACCAACTGGATGGAAGCACCAACTTCCAATGATACAGGCACCAACCTGTATAACAAAGAACAAGAGTTTTCCCTTGCACCACCCTGCCACCCTAGTTTCTCTGGCTGCAACCAGATGGAAGCTAGAGCTCCCTGTGTTCAAGCACCCACTTGAACCTTTGAGGACAACAGTCCTCCCGAGCACCTCCCAACCTCCCTAAAATATAAATCTTTGTTACTACAACTCACTACAGCGAGATAAATTTATTCAATGGCTTACCAACCTTGTCGTTGTTCTGTTACGCTTCTCTGCCCTGTCTACATCAGTGTCTTCTGCACACACCTTGCACTTTCTGTTCTTCTCCGTTTATACTCTCTGCACCATGTCCCTTCAATGCAACCTTCCTCTATTTTGTATTTCTACTCCTACGCTCTGCCTCCTTGCTCACACTTCAATCCTTCTACACAGCGACCACAACAACTCCAACAACAATGGCTCCTCTTCTCTTCTTTGTACCGTGTATATATAGCTTATGTGCATCTTGTGCATGCAATATTCTCCATTCCTCTGCATGCTCAAACCGTGCCAATCTCCTCCACCTCTCGAGTGCTCTGCGTGATCATCATCGTAACTCTTCAGCTTCTCTGGCCGTTTTCCCACGCGTTCATCATCACTGGATGTTATGCTGAGATTCCTCAACCTCTCTGGAAGTTGAGACTCTTCGTCTTCTCTGTGACAGTCGAGATCACCTTCTCTGTTTTAGTTACATGCTTCCACGCTCATGCATCTATCAATCCCTTCTAAGAATAGTCTTCCTTCACTAGACGAAGCTTGGAGACTCTTCATCTCCTCTGGCGATCACACACGGTGACCACAGGCTGTGGTAACAGGCGCTGTGAACTTATAATCTTCATCGACCCTGATCGATGGTTCATGATCTTGATGAATCAACGGTCCTGATCTCATCGTGATCTCGCATCTCACTATTCCTTTGATGGAGATTCTCGTCACTCCAAGTCGCAATAGGCGAGACTCAGAGATGGATCTTAGATCAACGGTCCACATCTTTTGGTGTATTGACGGTCAAGATATTTTCGTGATCTTGCATCTCACTGATCCTTAGATGGAGGTGCTCATAACTCCAAGTTGCGATAGGCGAATCTCCGAGATGGAGCTTTATGGTGCTCTGATATTTCACCACATTTCCTCTTGATCCAACAGTCCACAATTAAATCACGATCTCGCATCTTGCTGTTCCTTAGATGGAGGTTCTTGTAACTCCAAGTTGCAATAGGCGAAACTCCGAGATGGAGCTTTATGGTGCTCTGATCTTTCGCCACGTGTCCTCTTGATTCAACGGTCCACGATTAAGTCACGATCTCGCATCTCATTGTTCCTTTGACTTTCCAATCAGTGACATGATGATCTTTCGCCACGTGTTCTCTTGATCCAACAGACGACGACTGTCATATCTGCCTTGCAGCTTCACCATATCTAATGGGTATTGGTCCTTCATACTTTCCCCAAATCTTATGGCCCAGATATTCTCGCGATTTCGCCACTTCACCATGTGAGTTCTCGACACCTTCAAGTCCCGATCTACGAAACTCCGATAAGGAGTTAAATCAACGGTCCAGATTCATTCTCGATTTAATGGCTTCGATTGAGTCACGATATCACATATCGCGAAATCGGGGTTCCTCATGTCAATAATATTTGTCATGTCCAACTCTCGATCTCCGATGCCTCTCCATTGGATGGAATCAACGGTCCAGATCAAAGCTTGATCTGACGGCTTAGATTGCATCGTGATTTCACATATCGCGAAATCGGGATTCTTGATGTCAAAATTCTTTGTCATGTCCAACTCTCGATCCCCGATGCCTCTCCATTGGATAAAATCAATGGTCCAGATCAAAGCTTGATATGACGGCTCAGATTGCATCGTGATTTCACATATAGAAAAATCAGGATTCTTGATGTCAAAATTCTTTCACATCTCCAACTCTCGATCCTCGAAACTCCGACATGGACAGGGATCAACGGTCTAGAATCAACCTCGATCTGACGACTCAAATTAAGTCACGATTTTTCATATCGGGAAATCGAGATTCCTGTTGCATTGTTTCTTTGACATTTCCAAAACGTGATCCTCGAAACTCTGACGCGCTCTTTACACACTAGCTCTTCTGGCTAGGCTCCTGGCCCATATGACCGTTATCCCCATGACCGCAGCCAAACCTCCTTGCACTTTTAAAGACCGTGCAGGTTCTCCTCGATCCAACGGTGGTCAGACCCTGCGCTCGGATCTGACGGCTGAGACCTGTCCTTCTCTTTAGCGCGCTCTTCTTGTCTATATTCAGATTTGACGACCCTCGTTCTGTCAGGATTTCACCTTGGCTTTTCTCGATGGTAAACCTCGTGCAGCTCCTGTCCGATCTGACGGATGACGGGATTTCTGATTGAGATCCAAAGGCTATGGATCTCTGTCTTCCTTCTCTTATGCGAACTCCTATATCTTGGGCTTTGTTGCGCACGTGATCCTCGACGTTGTTCCTCCTGATATTTCACTTCCGAATCCCCAAGGGATTCTTGGACTTCTGCACCTCTACAGAGTCTTCACATGCACACTCTGATCCTGCCATATTCACTATTGTACTTAAGCCATCACCACTACTGTACTTGCCATCAATGACAAGTCTACGCTGCCTGTAAAACATGCCAACAATCCTTTGTACATTCTTCCTGTACCCATGCCATCTTCATTACTGTACTTTCCATCAATGACATGCATATGCTACCTATTAAACATTTCCAACAATCTCCCCCTTTGGCATTGATGGCAACAAAGGCACCCAGATTCTTTTCTCCCCCTTTGACATCAATGTTAAAGAGAACATGCTCCCCCTGTGTTGTTGCAGTATTTTAGAAGGTATCAGATATTAAATCAATGCAAACTCCCCCTGATGGGATGGACTCTCTTATTTTTGTCCTGCAAAATATTTGTGTCTAAACCAGAGTCTTCTCTTTTTTATTCTTGGACCTATTCATCTTCAGCTTCTGCTATATCATCTGTGGAAAATTCAAAATTGTTCACCTCTCTTACTCGGACTCCTTTATCAATCTTCTCATGAGTGGATGACTCCCCCTGTCACTGTTATCTCTCTTCTTCTGTCTATTTTCCCTCTTTGTTCCTAAAAGGTTAACTTTCCTTGACAAGATCTTTCCTCTTGTTGTCTCTATAGGAACACTATGCAATTGTAACTTGTACCTTTTAAATAGCCCTTAGATCTCCCCATTGAATCTCATTGATCTCTATTGCTGCACTTTTCATTTTTCTTCCATGATGCATTCAATCCAGGGATTTTATGTCCATATTCAATCACAAGAGAAAACTGCTACACCCACTCTCACGCCTTCTTTTCTTTCTCACAAATGAAGGACCTATATCAGGTTTCTTAGGGGCACTGATTTCTACCTTGTTGATTCCAATATCGTATTTGTCATTTGGTGATCTATGGCTATCAAAGACCTTGTCCAGAGTCATGGATCTGCTCAAGAACTTGATTTGGGTGTCTTCCTTCTCAACCTTCAAGACTTCTGCTTCTTTCTTACGACATGGCTCTTCTCCTACTTCATCCATGGGGCAAATGGTAACTGAACATTCTTTTATTGTATCTGAATCTTCTTCTTTACTTGCAGGGGAGGATTCAATTTAAACATCATTAATTTTCTTTATACTTTCATTCACCACTTCTCCTGAGTTTATATTTACCTTACATTCTTTGGACGTGAGCACCTCTTCACTGCCTCTGTCACACTTTTGAATTGAACTGAGCGAATTATGTTTCAGACCATCCACAAGTAGAATGTATTGGGCATCTCCTTTGTCATTACTCAAACTCATCATGCCTCTATCCTTGATTTTGCCTGGTTCATCATTTTCAGGGATCACATTTCCTGTTTTGATTTTACTTATGGACAATAGCTTATCCTTGTCTCTAGTTACGTGCTTGGAACATCCACTGTCTATTTTTCCAGAGGCCTTTTGTTTTTGAGTTGAAAGTGCTTGACCACATTTTTCACTATCTTTCCTCTTCCATGTGTTGGTCTTTCTATCTAAGAAATTTATTCTTGGATCTGCTTTGTAATTCTTGAGATGGGAGTTTGTAGCTTTGTGGCCAAAGTTGTGACAGTTATAGCATTCAATCTCATTGTTCAATAGGTCAAAGTTGTTGTCGTTGGGTTGTCTACTCATTGATTGTTTATTGATCCTTGACCTCCTTAGTTGCATGTCTCTAGAAATAATTTGGCAATTTGCAATATGTGATGGTTTGTTACTTTGTTGTATCATTCTTTGTTGTGGCAGAAATTTATTCCTTGGAAATCTTAATTGCTCACGTCTAATTCTTAAGGAACA
>JZKD02S1644032.1:732368-750036 GCA_000966675.3 Picea glauca
ATATACGAAACTCCGATAAGGAGTTAAATCAACGGTCCAGATTCATTCTCGATTCAATGGCTGCGATTGAGTTGCGATATCGCATATCGTGAAATCGGGGTTCCTGATGTCAATACTCTTTGTCATGTCCAACTCTCAATCCTCGATGCCTCTCCACTGGATGGAATCAACGGTCCAGATCAAAGCTTGATTTGACGGCTCAGATTGCATTGTGATTTCACATATCGCGAAATCAGGATTCTTGATGTCAAAATTCTTTGACATCTAAAAATCTCTATCCTCGAAACTCCGACATGGACAGGGATCAATGGTCCAGAATCAACCTCGATCTGACGACTCAGATTAAGTCGTGATTTTTCATATCGGGAAATTGGGATTCCTGTTGCATTGTTTCTTTGACATTTCCAAAACACGATCCTCGAAACTCCAACGCACTCTTTACACACTAGCTCTCCTAGCTAGGCTATTGGCCCATATGATTGTTATCCCCATGACCGCAGCCAAACCTCCTTGCAATTTTAAAGACCGTGCGGGTTCTCCTTGATTCAATGGTGGTCGGACCCTGCGCTCAGATCTGACGGCTGAGACCTTTCCTTTTCTTTAGCGCGCTCTTCTTGTCTATATTCAGATCTGACGGCCCTTGTTCTGTCGGGATTTTACCTTGGCTTTTCTCGATGGTAAAACTCGTGCAGCTTCTATCCGATCTGACGGCTGACGGGATTTCTGATTGAGATCCAACTGCTATGGATCTCTATCTTCCTTCTCTTCTGCGAACTCCTATATCTTGGGATTTTCTGCGTGCGTGCTCCTTGACGTTGTTCCTCCTAAGATTTCACTTCCAAATCCCCAAGGTATTCTTGGACTTCTACGCCTCTACAGAGTCTTCACATGCACACTCTGATCCTGCCATCTTCACTTTTTTACTTAAGCCATCATCACTACTGTACTTGCCATCAATGACAATTCTATGCTGCCTGTAAAACATGCCAACAATCCTTTGTACATTCTTCCTGTACCCATGCCATCTTCATTGTTGTACTTGCCATCAATGGCAAGCATATACTACCTGTTAAACATTTCCAATAGTATGAACCCATGTATATGATTATTGAATGAATATAACAGAGGAGAATTGACCCAAATGTATGGTGTTGTTGTATATATCTAGATGAATGAATGGTAGACTTTCTACTTATTCAAAATTCTTTGTTATTTATTGTTCTTGTGGCTTATGAACGCATTGACATGGTTGAATGTATGAGTCGTTGTGAAGATTGGATAAGTTTCAATTGTTTCTCTTCTATGAGTGAGTGGAAGGTTTGCATGACCAATTCTATTTTGACTCAAAGCTCATAAGAGGTAGTGTGAAACTTATGTATGCAAAGAGTGCATAGGCTTTCGCAAAGAGTGTTTGACTAAATCTGTTTTGACTCATAGGTTCAATTAGTATAGTTGAAGTTGGCATGTAGGAGGAATTACGCTCAAATTCATATTGTTTAGGAGGAACAATTGAGTGTAAAAGCACTATTGCAAGGACTGCAAACCCATCCTTCAGTGTTCAATATTGAAGGAAGTTTGTCCGCAAGGAGTGCATGATAGAGTCTCAAAATCGTAAGCTTAGGAGGAGTAGCCAGACTTTAGTCGCAGAGAAGTGGTTGGAGAATAGTCACAAAGTGTGCCCAATCACCCACAAAGAAATTGAGTTATGGAGGAGATCCTATCGCAAGGCATGCATAGGATGAAAATTCAACTAATTGTCGAAGAAAGTGTTCAAAGGAACAAACAAAGTCGAGGAAATGCAAGCTCAAGAGGGAGAGAGGAAATAAATATTCAAGGGGAAGAATCCTTTGAGGTTTCCCAAAACTCATGAACTAGATACATTCCAGAGGGAGGTGAGATTGTTCCAAACTGTAAGATCTGGGATAATTACGCAGAGGTTTTCTGTAAAGAAGTTCGACACTTCGTGGTTAAGAAAGTTTGGAGGTGTTGTAAGAGCAGAGCCGCAAAGTCGCAAAGTAATCTCAACCGTCGGCTGCGAAGAAGACACGTGGCAGCATATTAGGAAATTCAAGAGTCGGAAGTTTGGAGGTTTGCGTGTTAGGTGAACAGGATATTCGTGAAGTCGCAAAACCCGTAACATAGTTGGGCCATCAAAATCCAAGGAGATGCACGACAGAGATTCAGAAATTTGGAGGAGAGCGCTTTGGAAAGAACTAAATTCAGAGATCGTGATATCTTTGAAGCCCGAAATTGTGAAGGGGCTAGTGCATGTTCATATATTGTGGTCACTTAAGAGGAAGAGACTAGCGCAGGGATAGTACTCACGAATTTGGTGTTACCAAGAGCGTCAAAGAGCGGAGTCATAGGTAGTTTGACCCTACGGGTAACAGTAAAGGGACCTGTGCGTTGAGCATTCAATGTCTATTGAAGGCCCGAATAGTCATTTCAGCTCAAGAGTCTAAATATCCAAGACTGAGAGGTCGCAGATCCCTAAGAGGGAAGGGGGGGGGTTGTGTCAGTGAGATACGATGGTTAGAAGGTAATCCCTTGAGGAAGCTACATGAAAGTATAAATAAGAGGTAAGTGTCTCTAATTTTAATCACATTTGAGAATATTGAATATCTACAAGCGACTGAGGTAACCAAAGTATATCTCAAATGAATTTCAGAGAGAAGGTGAAGTAAAAAAGGTCTAAATTCAAGGGAGGATAAATTCTTTTGACGAGTCTTTCTAAGGTATGTTATTTACAAGTCATCTCACCATTTTCACAATAACTTGTTTTATAGAATGATTTAGATCGTGAAATTGGGAGGACATTGAGGAAACATATCCAAGTACTTGTGATAAACATTTCATCTTGTGGGTCATTGTATTTTTGTAGTTACACTCCATGGAAAATAGGGTTTGTGGCTAGTCTTGGAACTAGTCTAAAATAGGTGTTTAGAGAAAAAACATCATAACTTCTTTATAACAGATCCAAATTCAGTAAGACAAACTGTATTGGTTATAGTACATTATGTAGTATTGTTTGTATCATTTTCAAATCCATACCACAAATATTTTGTGCGGAGAACACTCTACAAGTTCGGTCTCTAGAATAAGCCAAAATTTAACAAGGTATGCCATTTTTTATATAAATCCTTTTCTAAGAGGTTCCAAGTATTGAAACCTGGAGGAATTGTAGAAAGACATTGAAGAACATTTTATAGCATTTTTAGAACTTTATTCATTATAGGTACATAGTTATGATTATTTTAATTTAGGGTTGTTGACTAATCCAAAATTAGTCATGTGAGACTAAAGTAAAGTTTGATGAAAATGATAGTCTCTTGTCGTTAAAGTTAAGGAAGGTTTGTACGTATGTGATCATATACATCAGGTCTATTATAGAGTTAAAAATGAGATTTGGATGATGAAATTGATGAGATATTTTGGTTGAGGTATGTTACAGATAGAGATTGTATAAAAGTGAGGTTGTGGCACATGGTTTGATGTAATGGTTTATGGTATTTGGTTATGGATAGTGTGATGTATTGCTAGAGAAATTTGATTTTTATATTAGTATATGTATTTTTTATATGGTTGAGGTACATGGTTGAGACAAGTAGTTGATGAGTTGGCACATACATGAGGTGTATAGTTGATGATGTTGGTACATCTTGATGATTCACTGTTTATGTGTATTTGATGCATGATTGGTACATATTTGGTGCATGGTTGATGCACTCATTGTTGGTACAGGTTGAGGTACAGGTTGGTGCGTGGGTGATGCACTTGTTTATGGTACGGGCTGATTACAGGTTGTTTGGTATAGGTTGGTGCATGGTTGATGCACTTGTTTATGGTACAGGTTGATTATAGGTTGATTGGTATAGGTTTACAATAGTATATCTCAAAGTGATAGTTTGACCATGGTTATATCATTCTATTTTTATTTCAGGATGGTTGGATGAGGCAAGGACAAGTGGTTGTAGCCACCTTCTAGTTGTATCCATAGAACATAGGGGATTGTAACCTCCTTCTGGTTGTAGCCTGAGAAAGTAGGGGGTTGGAGCCTCCTTCCAGTTGTATCTGGAAAAAAAAGAAAGTTGGTGTTTCCAATGAGTGTAATTCTTAAATACATTTAAGAAAAAACATTATGTGGTTTTCTCCCTCTTTGGGTTTCCATGTAAAAACACTAGTGTAGTGTGTATGCGTATGATTGCTCATTTGTTCATTGTTTATTTACTCTAGAATTATTAGATGATAATGATACATTGATATAACACTTGCATTATATGGTTAAAAATGATTAAATTGTTCTATTACTAATTCACCCCCATCTCAGTATCCAACAACTGGTATCAAAGCAGGTTCCTTCAAGAAATAGTTTAACCACTGGAAGGAAAGAATGGATTATTCTGAGAATGGAGTACCATTGTTCAATGGTCAGAATGGATTAAATTATGAGATGTGGATTGGAAGTATGGAAGTGTTTTTATAGTCACATGGGTATTATATTTGGATATCATTCATTACAGGATATGATAGTTCAAAAGGGGAAAATACTGTAGCCAAGAAGGAATTGAAGAAGAATAAAAAAATAGCAATGGATTTCATCTGGGAAGGATTACCTAATCCGGTAAGAGAAAAGGTTGGTAAATTTTCATCAAACAAATAAATTTGGGATAAGTTACATGATATGTATTTTTCACCAATCATAGATTCATAAAATGCCAAAGAAGATGCAGATACAAATCAAGAAGAAATATGTTCACCATGTCAAACAAATTAAGAAGATGAAGAATACATAATCACCAGAGGTATGTTGTTTTTCTTTAATTGTGAAAACATGGACATCTTGAAATAGAATTCCATGAAGGAAATGAGATAGAAAAACTAATTGAAAAGGAAGACAATTATGAAGTATAATTGATTAGTTCTTTATATGAACTAAGAGAAGAAAACAAGTCACTCAAGAAAGAATTGATGAAACAAAAGGAAAGTGTTCATATTTTTGAATAATCCCAACAGGTCATCGAGAACTTAAGAACTCAACTAGAAGAAGCCAGAAATATCAAAGAAAATCTTGAATATCAAAGGTAGTGTTTGGAAGCCAACATAGCAACACAGAAAGAAGAAGCATAAATGAGAGAGAAGATATTGACAGATCATCTTAAGAAAATAAATAAAGATCTAAACCAACTTGATGAAGAGTTTGTTCAAGAAGAGAAAGGACTTGAAGAAGAAATAATTACATTAAAAATTCATCTTGAAGAAGCGAAAAGAACAGAAGAAGTCATGAAGTCTTAGATAACGAAGAAAGAAGAAGAGGTTGAGAATCTTGAAGAAGATTTTTTCACATTGAGAAATAAAATCTTAAAGCTCAAAAAGAACATTGAAGAGATAGACACATCCACATCAGTTATAGAGAATGAAAAGAAGCACTCTGATGTGGGAGCATCACCAGCAAATCCTGAGTGGAAGACAACTAAGTGCCTAACAAAAATTTTGAAGTGGATTTTAAATTCTAAAATCGTATATCACGTAAATATTTTGAAAGGACTGTAATTAAATAACATCTTTAATGTTTTGGAGATGGATGGTTGCATGAGATCATTAGAGAATGTGTTTTATTTTAATGAAGCCGATTGCAACGCAATTTCAATGTGTTCGATCTTATCTGTCTGTCACAAATATTTATTGTAATAAATCCTAATTAGTTGAAAGCCTTTATTTCAATAGGATAGGTCTAGAGTAGTTGGAGGGAAAGGCTCAAAGAGACCCTCTTGTATAAAGCTTTGTATTGTTTCCTAGAANAACTTCCAATCATACAGGCACCAACCTGTATAACAGAGAACAAGAGTTCTCCCTTGCACCACCCTGCCACCCTGGTTTCTCTGGATGCAACCAGATGGAAGCTACAACTCCTTGTATTCAAGCACCCACTTGAACCTCTGAGGACAAACGTCCTCCCGAGCACCTCCCAACCTCCCTAAAATATAAATATTTGTTACGACAACTCATTACAGCGAGATAAAGTTATTCAATGGCTTACCAGCCTTGTCGTTGTTCTGTTACACTGTTCTGCCTTGTCTGCATCAGTGTCTTCTGCACACACCTTGCACTTTCTGTTCTTCTCCGTTTATACTCTCTACACCATGTCCCTTCAATGCAACCTTCCTCTATTGTATTCTACTCCTACGCTCTACCTCCTTGCTCACACTTCAATCCTTCTACACAGTGACCACAACAAATCCAACAACAATGGCTCCTCTTCTCTTCTTTGTACCGTGTATATATATCTTATGTGCATCTTGTGCATGCAATATTTTCCATTCCTCTGCATGCTCAAACCGCGCCAATCTCCTCCACCTCTTGAGTGCTCTGCATGATCATCATCGTAACTCTCCAGCTTCTCTGGCCGTTTTCCCACGCGTTCAGCATCACTGGATGTTATGCTGAGATTCCTTAGTCTCTCTGGCAGTTGAGACTCTTCGTCTTCTCTGTGACAGTCGAGCTCACCTTCTCTGTTTCAGTTACAGGCTTCCACGCTCATACATCTGTGAATCCCTTATAAGAATAGTCTTCCTTCACTAGACAAAGCTTGGAGACTCTTCATCTCCTCTGGCGATCGTACACGGTGACCACAGGCTGTGGTAACAGGCGCTGTGAACTTATAATATTCATCGACCCTGATCGACGGTTCATGATCTTGATGAATCAACGGTCCTGATCTCATCGTGATCTCGCATCTCGCAGTTCCTTCAATGGATATTCTCGTCACTCCAAGTCGCGATAAGAGAGACTCACAGATGGAGCTTAGATCAACGGTCCACATATTTTGGTGTATTGACGGTCAGGATCTTTTCATGATCTCGCATCTCGCTGATCCTTAGATGGAGGTGCTCGTAACTCCAAGTTGCGATAGGTAAAACTCCGAGATGGAGCTTTATGGTGCTCTGATCTTTCGCCACGTGTCCTCTTGATCCAACGGTCCATGATTAAATTGCGATCTCGTATCTCCCTGTTCCTTAGATGGAGGTTCTTGTAACTCCAAGTTGCGATAGGCGAAACTCCGAGATGGAGCTTTATGGTGCTCTGATCTTTCGCCACGCGTCCTCTTGATTCAACGGTCCACGATTAAGTCACGATCTCACATCTCGTTGTTCCTTTGACTTTCCAGTCAGCGACATGACGATATTTCGCCACGTGTTCTCTTGATCCAATGGACCACGACTGTCATATCTGCCTTGCAGCTTCACCATATCTAACGGCTATTGGTCCTTTGTACTTTCCCCAGATCCTACGACCCATATCTTCTCACGATTTCGCCACTTCGTCGTGTGAGTTCTCGAAACCTTCAAGTCCAGATCTACGAAACTCCGATAAGGAGTTAAATCAATGGTCCAGATTCATTCTCGATTCAATGGCTGCGATTGAGTCGCGATATCGCATATCGCAAAATCAGGGTTCCTGATGTCAATAATCTTTGTCATGTCCAACTCTCGATCCCCGATGCCTCTCCATTGGCTAGAATCAACAGTCCAGATCAAAGCTTGATCTGACGGCTCAGATTGCATCATGATTTCACATATCGAAAAATCGATATTCTTGATGTCAAAATTCTTTGTCATGTCCAACTCTCAATCCCCGATGCCTCTCCACTGGATGGAATCAACGATCCAGATCAAAGCTTGATCTGATAGCTCAGATTGCATCGTGATTTCACATATCGCGAAATCAGGATTCTTGATGTTAAAATTCTTTGACATCTCCAAATCTCGATCCTCGAAACTCCAACATGGACAAGGATCAACGGTCCAGAATCAACCTCGATCTGACGACTCAGATTAAGTCGCGATTTTTCATATCGGGAAATCGGGATTCCTGTTGCATTGTTTCTTTGACATTTCCAAAACGCGATCCTCGAAACTCCGACGCGCTCTTTACACACTAGCTCTCATGGCTAGGCTCTTGGCCCATATGAACGTTATCCCCATGACCGCAGCCAAACCTCCTTGCACTTTTAAAGACCGTGCAGGTTCTCCTCGATCCAATGGTGGTCGGGCCCTGCGCTCGGATCTGACGGCTGAGACCTGTTCTTCTCTTTAGCACGCTCTTCTTGTCTATATTCATATCTGACGGACCTCGTTCTGTCGAGATTTTACCTTGGCTGTTCCCGATGGTAAACCTCGTGCAGCTCCTATCCGATCTGACGGCTAACGGGATTTCTGATTGAGATCCAACTGTTGTGGATCTCTGTCTTCCTTCTCTTCTGCGAACTCCTATATCTTGGGCTTTGCTGTGCGCATGCTCCTCGACGTTGTTCCTCCTAAGATTTCACTTCCGAATCCCCAAGGGATTCTTGGACTTCTGCGCCTCTGCAGAGTCTTCACATGCACACTCTGATCCTGCCATCTTCACTGTTGTACTTAAGCCATCATCACTACTGTACTTGCCATCAATGACAAGTCTATGCTACCTATAAAACATGGCAACAATCCTTTGTACATTCTTCCTGTACCCATGCCATCTTCATTGTTATACTTGTCATCAATGACAAGCATATGCTACCTGTTAAACATTTCCAATAGTATGAACCCATGTATATGACTATTGAATGAATATAACAGAGGAGAATTGACCCAAATGTATGGTGTTGTTGTATATATCTAGATGAATGAATGGTAGACTTTCTACTTATTCTTGTTCTTAATGAATGGTGTTGTTGTTATTTATTGTTCTTGTGGTTTATGAATGCATTGACATGGTTGAATGTATGAGTCGTTGTGAAGATTGAATAAGTTTCAATTGTTTCTCTTCTATGAGTGAGTGGAAGGTTTGCATGACCAATTCTATTTTGACTCGAAGCTCATAAGAGGTAGTGTGAAACTTATGTATGCAAAGAGTGCATAGGATTTCTCAAAGAGTGTTTGACTGAATCTGTTTTGACTCATAGGTTCAACTAGGATAGTTGAAGTTGGCATGTAGGAGGAATTACGCTCAAATTCATATTGTTTAGGAGGAACAATTGAGTGTAAAAGTACTATTGCAAGGACTGCAAACCCATCCTTCAGTGTTCAATATTGAATGAAGTTTGTCCGCAAAGAGTGCATGAGAGAGTCTCAAAATCGTAATCTGAGGAGGAGTAGCTTGACTTTAGTCGCAGAGAAGTGGTTGGAGAATAGTCGCAAAGTGTGCCCAATCACCCACAAAGAAATTGAGTTATGGAGGAGATCCTATCGCAAGGCATGCATAGGATGAAAATTCAACTAATTGTCGAAGAAAGTGTTCAAAGGAACAAACAAAGTCGAGGAAATGCAAGCTCAAGAGGGAGAGAGGAAATAAATATTCAAGGGGAAGAATCCTTTGAGGTTTCCCAAAACTCATGTACCAGATCCATTCCAGAGGGAGGCGAGATTGTTCCAAACTGTAAGATCTGGGATAATTATGCAGAGGTTTTCCGTAAAGAAGTTCGACACTTCGTGGTTCAGGAAGTTTGGAGGTGTTGTAAGAGCAGAGCCGCGAAGTCGCGAAGTAATCTCAACCATCGGCTGCGAAGAAGACACGTGGCATCATATTAGGAAATTAGAGAGTCGGAAGTCTGGAGGTTTGTGTGTTAGGTGAACAAGATTTTCGTGAAGTCGTGAAACCCGTAACATAGTTGGGCCATCAAAATCCAAGGAGACGCGCGACAGAGATTCAGAAATTTGGAGAGCGCTTTGGAAAGAACTAAATTCAGAGATCATGATATCTCTGAAGCCTGAAATTGTGAAGGGGCTAGTGCATGTTCATATATTGTGGTCACTTAGGAGGAAGAGACTAGTGCAGGGATAGTACTCACGAATTTGGTGTTACCAAGAGCGTCAGAGAGCGGAGTCATAGGTAGTTTGACCCTACGGGTAACAGTAAAGGGACCTGTGCATTGAGCATTTGATGTCTATTGAAGGCCTGAATAGTCATTTCAGATCAAGAGTCTAAATATCCAAGACTGAGAGGTCGTAGATCCCTAGGAGGGAAGGGGGGGTTGTGTCAGTGAGATACGATGGTTAGAAGGTAATCCCTTGAGGAAGCTACATGAAAGTATAAATAAGAGGTAAGTGTCTCTAATTTTAATCACATTTGAGAATATTGAATATCTACAAGTGACTGAGGTAACCAAAGGATATCTCAAATGAATTTCAAAGGGAAGGTGAAGTAAAAAAGGTCTAAATTCAAGGGAGGATAAATTCTTTTGACGATTCTTTCTAAGGTATGTTATTTACAAGTCATCTCACCATTTTCACAATAACTTGTTTTATAGAATGATTCAGATCGTGAAATTGGGAGGACATTGAGGAAACATATCCAATTACTTGTGATAAACATTTCATCTTGTGGGTCATTGTATTTTTGTAGTTACACTCCATGGAAAATAGGGTTTGTGGCTAGTCCTGGAACTAGTCTAAAATAGGTGTTTAGAGAAAAAACATCATAACTTCTTTATAACAGATCCAAATTCAGTAAGACAAACTGTATTGGTTATAGTACATTATGTAGTATTGTTTGTATCATTTTCAGATCCATACCACAAATATTTTGTGCGGAGAACACTCTATAAGTTCGGTCTCTAGAATAAGCCAAAATTCAACAAGGTATGCCATTTTTATATAAATCCTTTTCTAAGAGGTTCCAAGTATTGAAACCTGGAGGAATTGTAGAAAGACATTGAAGAACGTTTTGTATTATTTTTAGAACTTTATTCATTATAGGTACATAGTTATGATTATTTTAATTTAGGGTTGTTGACTAATCCAAAATTAGTCATGTGAGACTAAAGTAAAGTTTGATGAAAATGCTAGTCTCTTGTTGTTAAAGTTAAGGAAGGTTTGTACGTATGTGATCATATACATCGGGTCTATTATAGATTTAAAAATCAAATTTGGATGATGAAATTGATGAGATATTTTGGTTGAGGTATGTTACAGATAGAGGTTGTATAAAAGTGAGGTTGTGGCACATGGTTTGATGTAATGGTTTATGGTATTTGGTTATGGATAGTGTGATGTATTGCTAGAGAACTTTGATTTTTATATTAGTATATGTATTTTTTATATGGTTGAGGTACATGTTGGGTACATGGTTGAGACAAGTAGTTGATGAGTTGGCACATACATGAGGTGTATAGTTGATGATGTTGGTACATCTTGATGATTCACTGTTTATGTGTATTTGATGCATGATTGGTACATATTTGGTGCATGGTTGATGCACTCATTGTTGGTACAGGTTGAGGTACAGGTTGGTGCGTGGGTGATGCACTTGTTTATGGTACGGGCTGATTACAGGTTGTTTGGTATAGGTTGGTGCATGGTTGATGCACTTGTTTATGGTACAGGTTGATTATAGGTTGATTGGTATAGGTTTACAATAGTATATCTCAAAGTGATAGTTTGACCATGGTTATATCATTCTATTTTTATTTCAGGATGGTTGGATGAGGCAAGGACAAGTGGTTGTAGCCACCTTCTAGTTGTATCCATAGAACATAGGGGATTGTAACCTCCTTCTGGTTGTAGCCTGAGAAAGTAGGGGGTTGGAGCCTCCTTCCAGTTGTATCTGGAAAAAAAAGAAAGTTGGTGTTTCCAATGAGTGTAATTCTTAAATACATTTAAGAAAAAACATTATGTGGTTTTCTCCCTCTTTGGGTTTCCATGTAAAAACACTAGTGTAGTGTGTATGCGTATGATTGCTCATTTGTTCATTGTTTATTTACTCTAGAATTATTAGATGATAATGATACATTGATATAACACTTGCATTATATGGTTAAAAATGATTAAATTGTTCTATTACTAATTCACCCCCATCTCAGTATCCAACAACTGGTATCAAAGCAGGTTCCTTCAAGAAATAGTTTAACCACTGGAAGGAAAGAATGGATTATTCTGAGAATGGAGTACCATTGTTCAATGGTCAGAATGGATTAAATTATGAGATGTGGATTGGAAGTATGGAAGTGTTTTTATAGTCACATGGGTATTATATTTGGATATCATTCATTACAGGATATGATAGTTCAAAAGGGGAAAATACTGTAGCCAAGAAGGAATTGAAGAAGAATAAAAAAATAGCAATGGATTTCATCTGGGAAGGATTACCTAATCCGGTAAGAGAAAAGGTTGGTAAATTTTCATCAAACAAATAAATTTGGGATAAGTTACATGATATGTATTTTTCACCAATCATAGATTCATAAAATGCCAAAGAAGATGCAGATACAAATCAAGAAGAAATATGTTCACCATGTCAAACAAATTAAGAAGATGAAGAATACATAATCACCAGAGGTATGTTGTTTTTCTTTAATTGTGAAAACATGGACATCTTGAAATAGAATTCCATGAAGGAAATGAGATAGAAAAACTAATTGAAAAGGAAGACAATTATGAAGTATAATTGATTAGTTCTTTATATGAACTAAGAGAAGAAAACAAGTCACTCAAGAAAGAATTGATGAAACAAAAGGAAAGTGTTCATATTTTTGAATAATCCCAACAGGTCATCGAGAACTTAAGAACTCAACTAGAAGAAGCCAGAAATATCAAAGAAAATCTTGAATATCAAAGGTAGTGTTTGGAAGCCAACATAGCAACACAGAAAGAAGAAGCATAAATGAGAGAGAAGATATTGACAGATCATCTTAAGAAAATAAATAAAGATCTAAACCAACTTGATGAAGAGTTTGTTCAAGAAGAGAAAGGACTTGAAGAAGAAATAATTACATTAAAAATTCATCTTGAAGAAGCGAAAAGAACAGAAGAAGTCATGAAGTCTTAGATAACGAAGAAAGAAGAAGAGGTTGAGAATCTTGAAGAAGATTTTTTCACATTGAGAAATAAAATCTTAAAGCTCAAAAAGAACATTGAAGAGATAGACACATCCACATCAGTTATAGAGAATGAAAAGAAGCACTCTGATGTGGGAGCATCACCAGCAAATCCTGAGTGGAAGACAACTAAGTGCCTAACAAAAATTTTGAAGTGGATTTTAAATTCTAAAATCGTATATCACGTAAATATTTTGAAAGGACTGTAATTAAATAACATCTTTAATGTTTTGGAGATGGATGGTTGCATGAGATCATTAGAGAATGTGTTTTATTTTAATGAAGCCGATTGCAACGCAATTTCAATGTGTTCGATCTTATCTGTCTGTCACAAATATTTATTGTAATAAATCCTAATTAGTTGAAAGCCTTTATTTCAATAGGATAGGTCTAGAGTAGTTGGAGGGAAAGGCTCAAAGAGACCCTCTTGTATAAAGCTTTGTATTGTTTCCTAGAAGAGGTTGTTGGCATTCTAGTTGTTGATAGTTATTGTAGAAGTTGTTGAAGCTTATCAAATTTTATGAACACATGTATATTTTAGTTGAATGAATATAACAAAGGAGCATTGTCCCAAATGTCTAGTGTTGATGTGTCTATCTGAATGAATGAATGGTAGACTTTCTGTTTATTTACAATTCTCTGTTATTTCTTGTGTTTATATTATGGATGCATTCACATGGTTGAATGTATGAATATGTGAAGATTTATATAAGTTTCAATGGTTTCTCTTCTACGAGCAAGTGCAAGTGTGTATAGTGTCCGCAAGGTGTGCATTGGCAATGTCTATTTCAAATCACAAGCTCATAAGAGATAATGTGAAAATTATGTGTGCAAGGAGTGAATAATGTCCACAAGGTGTTCGTCACGGAGTCTTCTTTGACTCAGAAAGTTCAGTAAAGATATTTTGAGAGAGCGGGTAGGAGGAACCTTGCTCAATTTCGTATTGTTCCGAGGGAATAGTAGAGTGTGGAAGGACTATTGCAAGGAGTGCACAATCATCCTTCAAAGGAAAAACTAAAGGAATTTTGTCTGCAAGGAGTGCACGACAAAGTCTTCTGACTTAGAAGATAAGGAGGAGTAGTGGGAGTTCTCCACAAAGAATCTAAGTCATGGAGGAGGAATTGTTGCAAGTCATGCACATGATGACATTAGACTAAGTGTCAAAGAGAGCATTCTGAAGGAAAAGGTTCAAGAAAGAACAAGCTCAGGAGGAAGAGCAATGGTAAGTATTCAAAGGGAGGATTCCTTTGAGGTTTCCCAAAGTTAACGAGAAAGATCCACCCAGGAGGGATTGGGGATCATTCTAGACCGTTCGATTTGGGGAAATTCGCATGGAAGTTAGTCGTGAATCATTTCGACATTTTCAGAGTTCAGATTTTTTAAAAGTGTCGAGAAGTGGGATCGCCAAAGTCGCAAAGTCAGTAAGGGATCCTAATCATTGGCTGCAAGGGGATGCATGGAAGTGGATTAGAAAATATGGGAGTTAGAGGTCTAGAGAAGTGGTGTGTGGAGTAAGTGAAATTTTGTGAAGTCGTGAAATCTGAAGTACAACTGGACTGTCGGATCTAGGGAGACACGCAACAGAGATCCACGAATTTGGGAGAAATTGTTTTAGAAGGAAACAAAGGCAGAGGCTACAATATCGTTGAAACCCAAAGTTATGAAGGGATTGGCCTGAGGTTATAGCCTGTGGTTACATCAAGGAAAGAGTCTAGCATGAGGATAGTGCTCACAAATTGGTGTTCCCAAAAGCACCAAAGAGAAAGGTTGCGGGTAATTAAAACCTATAGGTAACATAAAAGGGACTTGTGTGTGTCATTTTTCATGGATTGTTGAAGGCTCAAAGAGATAATTTGACTCAGAAATTTGAATATCCAAGACCAAGAGGTCGCAGAATCCCCAGGAGTGAAGGGGGGTTGCATTACACTCTAGATTGCTAGAAAATAAGAATGAATAAAATAGAAAGAGTTATGTAGAAGTACTCAAAGGAAGGAATCATGGTCAACTAGAATCTAAGAAAACTATTGAAGATACAAATTCAAGAAGACCTTCCATGTTCAAGTCACAAATAAGCTTCAATCATGATCATGATCAGTCAAGGTAGAAATTAAGAAGGAATACACCACAAAGAAGATCATTCACTCCCATATATGAAAATTTATTATATGGTCATTGTTTTTATTGTAATAATCTTGGACATAAGGTTGTAGATTGCAGGGATTATAAAAGAAATGTTCAAGCAAGAAGTGTCTATGTGGCCCCACGTAACATTGAATGTTACAAATGTCATAACCATGGACACATAGCTAGTGATTGTAGAATAATGATCGATACTTCCATGAAAGAGAAAATTGATATCAGATATAAGAAAGTATGGATTAGAAAACACAAATAAAAGGTGAAAAAAGACCAGGTCCTATAGATTGCAAGATTGGAAAAAAAACGAGATGAAGAAAATTCGACAGATAAAGACGTCAGATACAAAAAGGTTTTGAAAATAGATAAAAGAAAAGGACAGGTAAATAAGGAATAGGTTCAAGAGATTGTACTTCAGGAATTGTAGTGAAAGATGAATCCACAAACAAAAAGAAATAAGTCAGAGATCAGAGAGATGAGGAATATACCAATGAAGATGATGATGAATACACATCAAAGCAAGAATTGTTATGAGCCATCCGTATTAGAGACTCCGATATAATATGAATAATAGACAGTGGGAGTCTATGTAGTAGCTCAGAGAGACCAAAGAACCATCCTTCAAGGAGCTTGCAGAATTTGGGTAGACAGATTCAGTGCATTTAGTTAGAAGAAGTACAATATGATAGATTAATCAATTGTAGTAGTACTTCATGATAGTACAGTGACATATGAGTCAAAATTATAGACAATTGTGTAGTAGAGTCTTGAACAATATGGACAGATATGGATATGAAATCAACTTTTTTGAACAAGGAACTTGAAGAAGACGTCTACGTTGAACAACTAGTTCCTAGAGCATGGTACTCTAGAATGGATAAATATCTACATTAAGAAGGGTTTAGAAAAGGAAGTGCAAACAAAAACCTCTACAACAAGATAACTCAAGATGGTATTTTATTAATTGAATTTATATTGATGATATTATTTTTGGAAGTACTGATGACAGGTTAAGCCGGAAATTTGCAAAGGATATGCATAATGAATTTGAAATGTCATTACTTGGAGAACTATCTTTCTTTTTGGGTCTTCATATAGGGCAAAGAAACCAAGGAATTTTTGTTTCTCAAACTAAGTATATCAGAGAAATGATAAAGAGGTTCGGAATGGAAGATTTCAAACCCCTTACCACTCCTATGCAAACCAGTTGCAAGTTGAGAAAAGATGATGATTCAAAGTCTACAAACCATAGGCAATACATGTCAATGATTGGTATCTTACTATATGTGACAACATCTAGACCAAATGTAATGTAGGCACTTGGACAGGTGGCATGCTTTCAAGCATCACCAATGGAATCACATGTATTAACAGTGAAGAGGATTTTTCAGATATCTCAAAGGAACAAAAGAGTTTGGATTATGGTATCCAAAAGGAAAGAATCTATCGCTTATTGACTAAACAGATGCAGATTGGGCAGGTTGCATTGATGACCAACGAAGAACCAGTGGAGCAACATTCTACTTGGGTGAGTGTTTAGTATCTTGGCTAAGCAAGAAACAATCATCAATATGTTTATCTATAGCCAAAGCATATTATATTGCAGCAAAATGATGTTGTACTCAGGTTCTATGAATGAAACAAACTTTGACATATATACAGGTTGAGTGTGATGAGCCCATTCCAATGTATTGTGATAATACAAGCATCATTAATATCTCAAAGAACCAAGTGATGCACTCTAAGACGAGGAACATTCCAATAACATATCAATTTCTATGGGAACAGGTTATAGAGAAGAACAACATAGTTGAATATGTGGGCACAAAAGAACAAGTGGCAGGCATCTTTACAAAACTGCTTCCATGGGAAGCCTTTGAGTATTTTCTCTAGAGACTCAGAGTAATTTATACTCCAAAATGAATGTTTTTTAACGCTTATCTTATATTTCTTATATTTACACAAGGAAACACCATAAAGAGGAAAATTCAGGTTGGGGGATTAGTTTCAGGAAGAGTTCAGTCAGGGGGAGTATCCCCAAGGACAGTTCAGTTAGGGGGAGCAACCCCAGATGGAAAGATACATTTTTCCATTGATGACAAAGGGGGAGAGATTTATTAGATGTAAAGGTAAATGCTCGGAGAAAGAGCACAAAGGCATGGTTCCAAGGGGTGCGATGGTCACACAGTGAGCATGATTGGTATGACTTCAGTATTGTATTAGAGTGTTGCCATAAATTCCAAAGGGGAATATTTTTTATTAATTGGATTGGTTTTCATTAATGTCAATCCTTGAACAAAGTCCAGTAGAAAATTTCGGTAGCACAAAGGTTTGGGTAATGGAACCAAGTTTGTTTGATGGATAATGATATATGTTTTGATATATTTACAGGAAAGACTATTCTATATGGATAGTACATGTCATTCCATTTCCATTGGTATGTGGAACGTCAGATAACTCCTCACGGCTAGAGAGTTATGGCCATGTGAAGTTGGAGAACCCTCATGAATCATCTAGAAGCCCCAAAAGGTCAAAGTAGTCAAAGTGGTTGCAAGGAATAAATTATTTAAATAATAAAGTGAAGTGATGAGTGTACTATAAGTCAAAATGGATACAAATTAAAAATTTTAAATAATAAAGTTAATGGATAAATTACTAAGTGGACAAGTGGTTAGAAGTGGG
>JZKD02S1644032.1:760879-772364 GCA_000966675.3 Picea glauca
TATTATGGGGACTTCATCTCCCCAAAAGGTTTGGTTTTCAGAAGCCCCCTGAGCCATTTGTTTTCTTGTTGTTATCCTATATTTGATAGGGGTGTGCTCTTTGATTATCATTCTAGATAAGCCTTAGGTTGAACTCTGTTTTATTTACACCAATTATTATCACCATGGTTGAATTACTACATTATTCTCATCTATTGTGAGGACTACAACCCATCACAGAGGTACAACCACCTCTCAAGTGGAACCAAGTATGTGACCAAGAATTCAAAGGGTATTATCTTTGGTTCAAGGAGATTGGTTTTGTTAAAGTGGAAATGGTCGAGAAAATTCCTCCATGAAACTCTAAATCTCCTTTAAATGATCTTGAAGAACCTCTACTTGTCCAGGTTAGAGAGATTCATAGTGAACCTTTTTCTTTGTTTATCAATCCTCCCACCATGTAAGGATTGATTATTTCATCCATTTTAGTTTATCCTTCAATCCCATATAAATGTGGGACTGAGAAAATCCCCATGGTGTCCACATGACGATCCCTTAGCTCCATTTTACCTACATCATCCATGCATTTTTGTACAGGTCCCTTGATTTGGGGAACTTCCACCTATGTCATCATTCCCATCTGTCAGTATACCCAAGGATACTATACACATCCCTTATAATACAATACCCACTTTTGGAACCTTTTCTAGTGGGGGGTCGAGCCTTGGTTTCAGCATGGGAGGTGTAACTCCTTGTTCCTCCACCATTCCTATGAGCATCCCACTATCATCATGTTGGCATGTTTTACAGGCAACGCATGCTTTTCATTGATGGCAAGTACAACAGTGATGATGAGCAACGCAATGATAATCGGGAAATATCAACAACCGTGAGCGTTGGATCAAAAATTCAGAATTCCCGATGGTTGTCAGATCTCAATGTAGATAAGAGGAGCACGTAGATATGGAGGATAGATCTCGAGCATTAGATCCGAGCAAAGGGTCCGACCACCATTGGATCCAGGAGAGCCTGCACGTTCTTTAAAGTGCTAGGAGAAGCGGGCTTACAAAATCACGAAAGTAGGAGGACCATCCATCTTTGAGTAGGACACGTGGTGAAAGATCATCGTTTCACTAACTGGAAAGTCAAAGGAACAAGGTTCCCTAACCTGCTGAATTCATGAAATGAGAAACCCCAAAGTAAACTCCATTTCAAAGTTTCAGAAATCGGGAGATGGAGAAGTCAGAGTCTCTCAATATTAGGAGTCCCGAAGTGCTGAAATGCGAAATCCTGAAACAAGACACGTCAGCAAACCACGTCAGCTAAGAACACATGGCACAACTAGGTAATGACAAGTGTCAAGCTGATTCAACATTTCAGGCACATGTAAGTCACGAATGAGAGTGACATGTGGCAGTTATTTGACACGTGTCAATCCACATGTGACGTCAGCAGGTTTACATCACTTCAGAGTTTCAGGGATCGAGAGTTGGAGATGTCAAAGAATACTAGCCATGGGAATCTCGAAATAGCGATATGCGAAATCACGAAATGATATGAGTCGTTAGATCAAGTGTTGATCAAGACCGTTGATCCCACGCCACTTCGGGGTTTCGGGGATCACGACTTGGAGAGTCAAGATGCCTCATATTCAGATTCACAAAATGCGAAATCGTGAAAGAGCCTTATGCATAAGGCTGTGGTCATAGCCCTTGGTCACATCAATGAGAGATGGAGGAAAGAGCTAAAGAAACCAAGCTCCTTTTCGGGGATCGCGATTGGGAATGTTGAGACACATGGTCACACGAATGTCGAATTAATGAATGTTGAAATGTTGAAATGAATGCAAGATCCCATGGAATCAATCCAATGGTGCAGGTGAATTTAAACAAGATCGGACGGCTATTGTAGCATGACACAATGTAACTGCCAAAAAACACTGATGGTTTCTTCTAGAGGACTCGAAGACACTTTGGAATGATTGACAAAGGAGGTGAAGAGTCTCTGGGAATCTTCAAGAGGGATGAACATGTTCATGAAGGTGATTGACAGCTGGATGAGCATTGAGGCCTGTAACTGCAACAGAGAAGGTGAGCTCGACTGTCACAGAGATGACGAAGAGTATGAAACTGCCAGTGAGGCTGAGGAATCTCAGTATAACATACAGTGATGTTGAACAAGTGGTAAACGAACAAAGAAGCCGAAGAGTCACAATGATGATCAGACAGAGCACTCAAGTTGTGGAAGAATTTGGCGCGGAGTGAGCATGGAGAGGAATTTCGAATATTGCATGCACAAAGACAACAAAGACTATAAGAATGTTGAACAAAGAAGAGATAAGAGTTTTCGTTGTGTAGGAGAATTCAGGTGTGTAAAAGGAGGTAGAACGTAGGAGAAGAAATGCATAGTTGAGGAATGGTGCATTGAAGGGATATGGCGCATAGAGCGTAAAAGGAAGAAGAAAAGAAATTCATAGAGGTGTGCAGAAGACACTGATGCGGATAGGGCAGAGAAGTGTAACAGGACAACAATAGGGATGGTAAGCCATTGGATAATTTTATATCACTGTAATAAGTTGAAGTAACAAAGAATTTATAATTCAGGGTGGTTCGGAGGTGCTAGGGAGGACTGGTGTCCTGAAAGGTTCAAGTGGGTGCTTGAACACAAGGAGTTGGTGCTTCCTTCTAGTTGGTGAGAGAGAAATCAGGGAGTTAGTGCTTCCTTCTAGTTGGTGCTAGAAAAACCAGGGGGTTGGTGATTCCTTCTAGTGGGTGCTAGAGAAAACAGAGACTTGGTGCTCTCAGCAAGTTGCATCTTGTAAAAAGCAGAGGTTGTATCCTCACAATGAGTTGATGCTCATATGTATGATAATGTAAAGAATGTAGATAATACTTATCATATAAAGAAAAAGAGGTTTTCACCCTGTATGGGTTTCCTCGGGAATTATCTGTCTCTGTTTTTCTCATATATGTGACTGATGATGAATGTGCCTTTGTTTATTTCCTATTATTGTGATCATCGTTGAGTGCCCTGTAAATATTTTAAAAGAAGCATAATTGTTTAAGCACGGTAAAAACTNAAACAATTGGGGAACCTTCTTTAGTTCAGAAAATCTTGAGATCTCTCCTAGATAGGTTCAACCCAAAGGTCTATGCTATAGAAGAACTTAATGATCTAAAAACCTTACAGTTTGACCAACTTCTAGGAACATTGATTGCATATGAAATGAGAATAGTTAAAGATAAACCCACCTCTAGAGAAGCATCATTTAAAGCAGACAAGAATGAGGATTCTGAGACCGATGAAATTGAAGCAAAATTTGTGAAGAGACTAAAGAAGGGAATAGGAAAATACAAATGTAAACTGCCTTTCAAATACTTTAACTGTGGTAGGATAGGTCATTTTGCAAACAAATGTCCCCACAAAGGAAAGGATCAAACTTGTGACGATGAGGAGAAATACAAACACGGAAATTTATTTAAAGAGAATAACTTTAAGAAGAAAAGTCTTTGTGCAAACAATGATGATGATCCTTCAGATGATGAAGACAATGATTCATCTATTTAAGATAAACTAAATGAATTCATACTTATGGACAAAGAGGACTATGAAAATCATAGCACAGGCAGTGATTTTAATGAAGAATAAGTTGTGGTTGACATGGAAGGAGAACTGATCAGTGCATTGGAAGAGATTGACAGACTAAGAATCAAGAACAGAAAGCAAAGACAATTGTTGATACAGTTTGAGAAAGACAGTAAAGAACCTAATGAATACCGTGTCCTACTAAAAGTAGAATTGGAAGAGGCAAAGAAAATTGAAGAGATTATGAAACAACAACTATCAGAAAAGAAGGCAAGATGTGAATCATTAGAACAAGAAGTAGTGAAAACANTGGTTGACATGGAAGGAGAACTGATCAATGCATTGGAAGAGATTGACAGACTAAGAATCAAGAACAGAAAGCAAAGACAATTGTTGATACAGTTTGAGAAAGACAGTAAATAACCTAATGAATACCTTGTCCTACTAAAAGTAGAATTGGAAGAGGCAAAGAAAATTGAAGAGATTATGAAACAATAGCTATCAGAAAAGAAGGAAATATGTGAATCATTAGAACAAGAAGTAGTGAAAACAAGGAAAGAAATGGAGAAGTTTCAAGCCTTGTATAATAAAAATATGTCAAGTATCAAAGCATTAGAAGGATTAGCCACCATTCTAAATCGGCAAAGGAATCCAAAGCTGAAAACTGGTTTGGGTTATGAAGACGGATCAAGCAGTGGGAAGCCAGGAAATGAAGAACCCATCAAGTTTGTCAAAAGTACAACCAATGACAATAACAAACCTACAGAAACAAAGGAAGACAATCAGCCACCCAGGACGAGTAAAGAAAAAGTTGCCAGGAATGAATCTGTAGAATGAAGAAACAATGCTCTCTCTGCTGAAAGACGTCATCAGGAAGAAAGAAATCAATTTTCTCAAAGAAGACAACCATTTTCCAGGTACAAAGAATTGTTCTATGGCTATTGTTTCTACTGTTCTAACTTTGGTCACAAAGCTATAAATTGTTCCTTAAGACTTAGACATGAGAAATTAATATTTCAAAGGAATAAATACTTCCCACAACAAAGAATGATACAGTCAATTAATAATCCTTCACAGACTACAAATTGCCAAATTAAGTCTGGACACATACAACTAAGGAGACCAAGAAATAATCAACAGTCAATAAGTAGGCAACACTGCAAAAACAAGTTTGACTTATTGAATAATGAGGTTGAATGCTAAACTTGTCATAAATTTGGACATAAATCTATTGACTGTCGGTTAAGGAACTATGAACCAGATTCGAAATCCCCTGTTGAAAGTGTCAAGTTTTGGAAGAAGAAGGAAAGTAACAAGTGTGGATTATTATTGTCTGCTCAAAGAAAAATGAACCCTTGGTATATAGACAGTGGATGCTCCAAAGACATGATGGGAGACAAAGGAAAGTTTCTATCTCTAAGTGAAAGAAAATCAGGAAGCGTAACCTTTGGAAATGATGCTCCAGGGAAAATAAAAGGCAAAGGGATGGTGAGCTTAAGNACTTGGTGAAACAATTGGGGAACCTTCTTTAGTTCAGAAAATCTTGAGATCTCTCCCAGATAGGTTCAACCCGAAGGTCTCTGCTATAGAAGAACTTAATGATCTAAAAACCTTGAAGTTTGACCAACTTATAGGAACATTGACTGCATATGAAATGAGAATAGTTAAAGATAAATCCACCTCCAAAGAAGCATCATTTAAAGCAGACAAGAATGAGGATTCTGAGCCCGATGAAATTGAAGCAAAATTTTTTAAGAGACTGAAGAAGGGATCAGGCAAATACAAAGGTAAATTGCCTTTCAAATGCTTTAACTGTGGTAGGATAGGTCATTTTGCAAATAAATGTCCCCACAAATGAAAGAATCAGACTTGTGATGATGAGGAGAAATACAAACACAAAAATTTCTTTAAAGAGAATAACTTTAAGAAGAAAAGTCTATGTGCAAACAATGATGATGATCCTTCAGATGATGAAGACAATGATTCATCTATTGAAGATAAACTAAATGACTTCATACTTATGGCTAAAGAGGACTATGACAATAACAACACAGGGAGTGATGTTAATGAAGAATAAGTTGTGGTTGACATGGAAGGAGAACTGATCAGTGCATTGGAAGAGATTGACAGACTAAAAATAAAGAACAGAAAGCAAATACAATTGTTGATACAGTTCGAGAAAGACAGTAAAGAACCTAATGAATACCTTGTCTTACTAAAAGTTGAATTGGAAGAGGCAAATAAAATTGAAGAGATTCTGAAACAACAGCTATCAGAAAAGAAGGCAAGATGTGAATCATTAGAACAAGAAGTAGTGAAAACAAGGAAAGAAATGGAGAAGTTTCAAGCCTTGTATAATCAAAATCTATCAAGTATCAAAGCCTCAGAAGGATTAGCTACCATTCTGAATCAGCAAAGGAATCCAAAGCTGAAAATTGGTTTGGGTTATGAAGAGGGATCAAGCAGTGGGAAGCCAGGAAATGAAGAACCCATCAAGTTTGTCAAAAGTACAACCAATAACAATAACGAACCTACAGAAACAAAGCAAGACAATCAGCCACCCAGGATCAGTAAAGAAAAAGGTGCCAGGACTGAATCTATAGAACGAAGAAACAATGCTCTCTATTGAAAGACGTCATCAACAAGAAATAAATCGATTTTCTCAAAGAAGACAACCATTTTCCAGGTACAAAGAATTTTTCTTGGCTATTGTTTCTACTGTTCTAACTTTGGTCACAAAGTTGTAAATTGTTCCTTAAGACTGAGACATGAGCAATTAAGATTTCAAAGGAATAAATACTTCCCACAACAAAGAATGATATAGTCAAGTAATAATCCTTCACAGACTGCAAATTACCAAATTAAGTCTGGACACATACAACTAAGGAGACCAAGAAATAATCAACAGTCAATAAGTAGGCAACACGGCAACAACAATTTTGACTTATTCAATAATGAGGTTGAATACTACACCTGTCATAACTTTGGACATAAATCTATTGACTGTCGGTTAAGGAACTATGAACCAGATTCGAAATCCCCTACTGAAAATGTCAAGTTTTGGAAGAAGAAGGAAAGTAACAAGTGTGGATTAGTATTGTCTTCTCAAAGAAAAATGAACCCTTGGTATATAGACAGTAGATGCTCCAAACACATGATGGGAGACAAAGTCAAGTTTCTATCTCTAAGTGAAAGAAAATCAGGAAGCGTAACCTTTGGAAATGATGCTCCAGGGAAAATAAAAGGTAAAGGAATGGTGAGCTTAAGTAATGGAAAAGGAAAATCCCAAGATGTTCTACTTGTGGATGGGTTGAAACATAATCTTCTCAGTGTAAGTCAAATGTGTGACAGAGGATGCGAGGTGTTGTTCATGTCCAAGGACTGCAAGATAAAGTCTATAAACTTAGGACAAGTGGTGGCCAAAGGCATAAGGACAAAAAATAATGTATATGTGCTGAAAGAAAATAGAGAAGAATGTCATCTAAGANAGGACTATGACAATAATAGCACAGGGAGTGATGTTAATGAAGAAGAAGTTGTGGTTGACATGGAAGGAGAACTTATCAGTGCATTGGAAGAGATTGACAGACTAAGAATCAAGAACAGAAAGCAAAGACAATTGTTGATACAGTTCGAGAAATATAGTAAAGAACCTAATGAATACCTTGTCCTACTAAAAGTAGAATTGGAAGAGGCAAAGAAAATCGAAGAGATTCTGAAACAACAGCTATCAGAAAAGAAGGAAAGATGTGAATCATTAGAACAAGAAGTAGTGAAAAAAAGGAAAGAAATTGAGAAGTTTCAAGCCTTGTATAATCAGAATCTGTCAAGTATCAAAGCCTCAGAAGGATTAGCCACCATTCTGAATCAGCAAAGGAAACCAGATCTGAAAACCGGTTTGGGTTATGAAGAGGGATCAAGCAGTGGGAAGCTAGGAAATGAAGAACCCATCAAGTTTGTCAAAAGTACAACCAATGACAATAACGAACCTACAGAAACAAAGGAAGACAATCAGCCACCCAGGATGAGTAAAAAAAAAGGTGCTAGGACTGAATATGTAGAACGAAGAAACAATGCTCTCTCTGCTGAAAGACGTCATCAGCAAGAAAGAATTCGATTTGCTCAAAGAAGACAACCATTTTCCAGGTAAAAAGAATTTTTCTATGGCTATTGTTTCTATTGTTCTCAATTTGGTCACAAAGTTGTAAATTGTTCCTTAAGACTTAGACATGAGCAATTAAGATTTCAAAGAAATAAATACTTCCCACAATAAAGAATGATACACTCAAGTAATAATCCTTCACAGACTGCAAATTGCCAAATTAAGTTTGGACACATACAACTAAGGAGACCAGGAAATAATCAACAGTCAATAAGTAGGCAACACTGCAACAATAAGTTTGAATTATTGAATAATGAGGTTGAATGCTACACTTGTCATAACTTTGGACATAAATCTATTGACTGTCGGTTAAGGAACTATGAACCACATTCAAAATCCCCTACTGAAAATGTCAAGTTTTGGAAGAAGAAGGAAAGTAACAAGTGTGGATTAGTATTGTCTGCTCAAAGAAAACGAACCCTTGGTATATAGACAGTGGATGCTCCAACACATGACGGGAGACAAAGGCAAGTTTCTATATCTAAGTGAAAGCAAATTAGGAAGCGTAACCTTTGGAAATGATGCTCCAGGGAAAATAAAAGGCAAAGGAATGGTGAGCTTAAATAATGGAAAAGGAAAAGCCCAAGATGTTCTACTTGTGGATGGGCTTAAACATAATCTGCTCAGTGTAAGTCAAATGCATGACAGAGGATGCGAGGTGTTGTTCAGGTCCAAGGACTACAAGATAAAGTCTGTAAACTCAAGACAAGTGGTGGCCAAAGGCATAAGGACAGAAAATAATGTATATGTGCTGAAAGAAAATAGAGAAGAATGTCATCTAAGAAAACATGATGAAAGTTGGTTATGGCATAGGAGACTTGGACATCTAAACTTTGACCACTTAATCAAACTCAAAAACCTCGAGGCAGTAAAAGATCTTCCGATAATATCAAAGCCCCAAGATTCAATGTGTAAACCCTGTCAAGTAGGGAAGCAAAACAGGACATAGTTTAAGTCCAAGAGATTTACTTCAACAGAGAAACCACTCCAACTAGTTCATATGGATTTATGTGGACCATCAAGACAGGAAGGAACGGGGAAAGAAAATTACTTCATGTTGATTATCGATGATTACTCTAGACTTACTTGGGTTGCCTTTCTCAAAGAAAAAGCTGAAGCATTTGAGAAGTTTAAAATATTTAAGGCTTTAACTGAGACTCAAANAAGTTATGCACCTAGGAACTGCCAAAGAAATGTGGGACAAACTCATTAGCAGTTATGAGGGTAATGAGAAGGTAAAGGATGCAAAGCTTCAAACCTACCGAATACAGTTTGAACAGTTGAAGATGAAGGAAGATGAAACTGTTGGAAAATACTTTCTGAGAGTAGAAGAAATGGTAAATGTAATGAAGTCACTTGCTGAAACAATTGGGGAACCTTCTTTAGTTCAGAAAATCTTGAGATCTCTCCCAGATAGGTTCAACCTGAAGGTCTCTTCTATAGAAGAACTTAATGATCTCAAAACCTTGCAGTTTCACCAACTTCTAGGAACATTGACTACATATGAAATGAGAATAGTTAAAGATAAACCCACCTCCAGAGAAGCATCATTTAAAGCAGACAAGAATGAGGATTCTCAACCCGATGAAATTGAAGAAAAATTTGTGAAGAGACTGAAGAAGGGATCAGGAAAATACAAAGGTAAATTGTCTTTCAAATGCTTTAACTGTGGTAGGATAGGTCATGTTGCAAATAAATGTCCCCACAAAGGAAAGGATCAGACTTGTGATGATGAGGAGAAATACAAACACATAAATTTCTTTAAAGAGAATAACTTTAAGAAGAAAATTCTTTGTGCAAACAATGATGATGATCCTTCAGATGATGAATACAATGATTCATCTATTGAAGATAAACTAAATGACTTCATACTTATGTCCAAATAAGACTATGACAATAATAGCACAAGGAGTGGTGTTAATGAAGAAGAAGTTGTGGTTGACATGGAAGGAGAACTGATCAGTGCATTGGAAGAGATTGACAGACTAAGAATCAAGAACAGAAAGCAAAGACAATTGTTGATACAGTTCGAGAAAGACAGTAAAGAACCTAATGAAGACCTTTTCCTACTAAAAGTAGAATTGGAAGAGGCAAAGAAAATCGAAGAGAGTCTGAAACAACAGCTATCAAAAAAGAAGGCAAGATGTGAATCATTAGAACAAGAAGTAGTGAAAACAAGGAAAGAAATGGAGAAGTTTCAAGTCTTGTATAATCAAAATCTGACAAGTATCAAAGCCTCAGAAGGATTAGCCACCATTCTAAATCAGCAAAGGAATCCAAATCTGAAAACTGGTTTGGGTTATGAAGAGGGATCAAGCAATGGGAAGCCAAGAAATGAAGAACCCATCAAGTTTGTCAAAAGTACAACCAATGACAATAACGAAACTGAAGAAACAAAGGAAGACAATAAGCCGCCCAGGACGAGTAAAGAAAAAGGTGCCAGGATTGAATCTGTAGAACGAAGAAACAATGCTCTCTCTGCTGAAAGACGTCATCAACAAGAAAGAAATCAATTTGCTCAAAGAAGACAACCATTTTCCAAGTACAAAGAATTTTTCTATGGCTATTGTTTCTACTATTCTAACTTTGGTCACAAAGCTGTAAATTGTTCCTTAAGACTTAGACATGAGAAATTAAGATTTCAAAGGAATAAATACTTCCCACAACAAAGAATGATACAGTCAAGTAATAATCCTTCACAGAATGCAAATTTCCAAATTAAGTCTGGACACATACAACTAAGGAGACCAAGAAATAATCAACAGTCAATAAGTAGGAAACACTACAACAATAAGTTTGACTTATTGAATAATGAGGTTGAATGCTACACCTGTCATAACTTTGGACATAAATCTATTGACTGTTGGTTAAGGAACTATGAACCAGATTCGAAATCCCCTGCTGAAAATGTCAAGTTTTGGAAGAACAAGGAAAGTAACAAGTGTGTATTAGTATTGTCCGCTCAAAGAAAAACAAACCCTTGGTATATAGAGAGTGGATGCTCCAAACACATGATGGGAGACAAAGGAAAGTTTCTATCTCTAAGTGAAAGCAAATCAGGAAGCGTAACCTTTGGAAATGATTCTCCAGGGAAAATAAAAGGCAAAGGGATGGTGAGATTAAGTAATGGAAAAGGAAAAGCCCAAGATGTTCTACTTGTGGATGTGCTAAAACATAATATTCTCAGTGTAAGTCAAATGTGTGACAGAGGATGTGAGGTGGTGTTCACGTCCAAGGACTGCAAGATAAAGTCTGTAAACTCAGGACAAGTGGTGGACAAAGGCATAAGGACAAAAAATAATGTATATGTGCTGAAAGAAAATAGAGAAGAATGTCATCTAAGCAAACATGATGAAATTTGGTTATGGCATAGGAGACTTGGACATCTAAACTTTGACCACTTAATCAAACTCAAAAACTTCGAGGCAGTAAAAGATCTTCCTAGAATATCAAAGCCCCAAGATTCAATGTGTAAACCCTGTCAAGTAGGGAAGCAAAACAAGACACAGTTTAAGTCCAAAAGATTTACTTCAACAGAGAAACCACTCCAACTAGTTCATATGGATTTATGTGGAACATCAAGACAGGAAGGCACAGGAAAAGAAAATTACTTCATGTTGATTATCGATGATTACTCCAGACTTACTTGGGTTGCCTTTCTTAAAGAAAAATCTGAAGCATTTGAGAAGTTTAAAATATTTAAGGCTTTAACTGAGACTCAAATAGGGAAGAGGTTAAAGGAAGTAAGATCAGACCAGG
>JZKD02S1644033.1:0-32313 GCA_000966675.3 Picea glauca
GTTCACCAGGCTGGAGCTTGGTGGTAGCAATGGTGGCACTGGTTTCTACGTCAATGATATGTCTTCCCCTTTATGGTTCTGGATCAAAGCCAGAACCCGCATCTGATTCAAAGGCTTTCACTTCGGCCACCAGCGACTACTTTGAGTGGCAGTCAACAGTGTTATGCCAAGGGCTCTTATGGAAGTCACACCACTTCCCGGTATATTTCTTTGTCTTTCTGATGTCCTTCTTTTCTTGCGTCTTGGACTGGTTGTCCTGATACTATCCATATTTGCTCTATCCTTTTCTATGTGGGTTGGGGCTTCCCTTTCCTGGCTTTTGTTGTGAGGGGTTCCTAGGCCCAAATTGGCGTGTCTTTTGTTTGAGCTTCTGCTTGATTTTGATGACATATCGGTAGGCTGCGCCCAAGGATGAGATGTCCATAAATTCCATTTCGGTTTGGATGTATCTATGCAGAGCACCACGATACTTGAGCCCCAGATGTCACTCTGAATATTTGATACCTAGCTTGGTGCACAAGGTATGGAAGATATTTGTGAAATCTGGCACTTGGTCTCTTTCGTGCTGCAGTGTGGTCCATTTGGTATACAAGTCGTCATAACTTCTGACAGGGTAGTATTATTCCTTAATAGAATCCCTGAAGGATTCCCAGGTGATCATGACTGTAAATAATGAGGGTTCCTCTGTTTCCTTTTGCTCACATAAAGTTTCCCACCAATCTTTGACATGGGGAACGACTTTGAGAAGCGCAAAAGTAATCTTCTCTCTATTTGAAAATTTATGGACAGAAAAATACCCTTCTAGTAGATTCAACCACTTGTCTACAACATCTGCATCTATCTGACCTTCAAATATAGGAATATTGAAGTTTATTTGTACCTTAAAGGGGGCAGTGCCTTCGCTCAAAGAAGATGTGTCTCTTGCTGGTAGCCGCAGAAGGATTTGCATGAAACTATCCATCATCTCGTTCCTTTGTTGTGTGAGGGATTCCTCAATCAACAATTTGAAAGGATCTCCTGTACCGTCATCTTTATTTTCTCCTACAATGAGAGGTCTCTTGGGCGTGCGAGAGATTTTTTCCTCAAGAGAAACAATCTTGAGACCCAACTCTTTGTACTCCGACCTCGTTGGGGACATGCATTCAGACGACAAGGAGCAGACCTCTCTGATACCACTGATCCAGATTTTATGAGTAGAAAGAAATGACTACATATTATTAACAGGTACTTAACACAAAATAACAGAGATACAATAAAACTGGTTTTCTATTCAATAAGGAAAAAATATGAAACTGTAAAATGCAGCAGAAATAAGCTTGTTGGAATGGTGGCGGCTTATCTCTGAGAAGAGATGTGCTGATTGCGCTCATTTGCAAGAAGATGATTATAATGAGGCTCTGAAGGAATTTTTACAATAAATAGGAATTCCCAAAATGATAGACATCCAAAAACCCAACCCTAGGAGATGAAGCACCAAAAGTCATGTGGGCCCCGTTTGGGCAACTTAGTACATCAACTTCTCGAGGTCGTAACTTTTGCATACGATATTCGTTTTAGGCGTATGATAGCCCGTTGGAAAAGTATCCTCAAGGAGATTCATTTTGGGGAAAATATTAGAGGAACTTAATTATTTTTCCTTGTTTTCCCAAAAAACATCGTTTAGGACCTCAAAACAGCTCTGGAAGTGAAAAACTGCTAAAAATAGTAAATTAGCAAAATTGCCATTAAATTGTTTTGAGCCAATTGGAAAAGGTGGGTGGCCACTGATATCCATCTGTATCACCAAGTGTTCAAAATTCAGGTGAAAACAAGTGTTGTGTTCAAGGGTGACTGCAAGAGTTACTTGTAAAACTTATAAAATACAACTTGACCTACTTCCTTCATTTTTTCCCCCATCCAAATAGACGAGTACCTATTTTTATTTTTACAAGATCGAGGAGGATAACACATGCTCAATATAACTCACCTTCAGTAAGTCCCTCTTCCTTTGCTTAACGAACTGGAAGAAGTAAGGGTTTGGTCCCGTATGGGACCTTCAATGTGTGATTTTAGTGAGTCTAGAGAAGGAAAACTAGGTGGTTTTTCATGTTTAGAGAGTCTGAAAAGAACTTAAAGGAAACTCTAGGGTTGTCCTTTTTCATAATTTTAGTCTCCAAAGTCTGAAAAAGAGATAAAATGCTACTCAGGAGACATCCTTTCAATACCTTTTAACGAGTGTGAAAGGAATCAAGATCACTTGATGATCTTTTCATATTTAGAGATTCTAAAAAGATCTTAAAGATGACTCCAGGGGTTTCCTTTTTCATGTAACCTTTACGAGTCTGAAAAGGTGATAAAAGTATAATCGGTCACATTCTCATGTTTTTTTTAGCGCAATAATGAACAAAAATTATGCTCGTCAGTGTCACAAGGTTGTCAAAAAGATGTTGCTTGAAATCCTATAAATATAGATAATTCTGGGCCCAAATCATTAGTAACTCATCGAAAAATGATTAAAAAACCAAAAATGACTATATATTAATGAGAAATAGCAAAAATAAAACCTATCAAATAGTGAAGTAGGTCAAGAAATTCATTTACCAATTGATTTTTACCAAATTCTTCCACATTTGGAATTTTCCACCTTTGGGAAGCATTTTTCGAGCTATGAACATGGGAGTTGTGGTCGATCATTTCCAGGTCCATCTGGACTAGGTTGGTTATATTTCCCATCCCATCATTTTTATGGTTTTATTTTGTGTTTTAGCTTATATTTTGAGCGTTTTGGGCTTCTTGGGAAGCCCTGGATACCGAACCAAATCGATGCTCCCTCCAAGTGTTGAGGGGAGCATCGATCGAGATTTCAGTACCTTGGTGCACATGCCTAGGGATCGCTAGCACTCTGTGGGAAGATTTAAGGGAGCGCTGGTGCAAAACTACTTTTTTTTTGTCTTTTGGGATAAAAAGACACAATTTTCTTCCATAAAAATTTGACTTAATATGTTTAATTTTTTGTATTTGCAGATTTCACATGTCATTTAGCCATGATAGAGTGGAAAGAAAATGAACATGAGTTCGATGAAATTTTCTCTCTACAAATCCCTCAAGTGAGGGAATCTTTGTGAAATTGCGGTTTACTAAAGTATTTTAAGCTCCAAAACATGAGGAAAGAAGTATTATTACTTGAGTACTTGATCGGTTTATGGGATGATATCGAACAAGCATTTCACATCGATATTGATCTTGATGATGTCTACTTTATAAAGGGGCTCTCAAGGGGAGGGACTCCTATCCTCTTGTCCAGACACCGGGAAACTCCTCAGCCAATTGAGGCATATGTTGTTGAGCATTGTATATCAGGATCGCGATTGGTAGGTGGTCGAATCATGATCAAAGATGTAAGGGACTTGGAACTTCGGTCGATTCTATTCTCCATCACCAAATTGGTGGGTAGTACTAGTGCTCATCTGGCCTCAAAATCACATATGTCATATTCTTTACAGTGTGTAGAGCCCAGGTTGTTTAATTGGAGCACAGGGTTTCCTTGAAGTGTCAAGGAACATATATCGAAGTGCAGGACAAGAAACCAAAATCAATTTCAATATGGTTCTTTTCTAGTTATGTTCTTCTTAGAGCGAGTTCACCAGATGCAACCACAGGTTGCATTTATAACGCATCCTATGACTAAGCCATGGATGGAGAGGTGGACTAGTATATCCCCTAGACTGGGGAATGAGCCTTCAACATTTATATTTATAGCTCACTTCTTCACTTGGTGGAGGAGACAACTACTTGTTATCGAGGATTTACCTTATGTTAGAGTGGAATTTCGAGGTAGTGCAAACTTGGTGCTCCCTAAGGGCATATAGTGGGATGCGTCAAGTACGAAACTAAACCTTGCCACATATTTTTGTTTTTGTATTTTATATTGTTATTTATTTTTACAATAAGGGATCTAAAGACATTTTTGTTTCACCATGAATATAGAGGCACATCACGTTCGACGGAGATGTTGACACTGGAGCATCATGGAGACACACAAGTAGTAGTAGATCATGAGGTTGTGGTGGGAGGACTTCGATAGGTAGAGAGGAACCTCTGAGGTTTGACCATGGGTGTCCCACCTCTCAGGAGGCGAGACATTCCTCTCCATTTTCAACGACACATAGTTGGAGTTCCTGAGAGTCTTAACCATTTACTTCGCCGATTGGCCCATGTAGTAGTGTGCTTCATAGAGCACAATGTGATATAGGAGGATGAATAGGATCCTCAGCTGATTTTGTAGTCTTTTATGATGATGTCATGGGCATGAAGGCCCAAACTTTGTTCCCTGTTACGTACCTTTTGACAATGTATTTTAAAAAAAAACTTTTCTATTACACACACACACACACACACACACATATCCAAGTTTTGTGGTGCCTATCGATGTTGCATTTTATCTTATGTGATGTTTTTTGTGTACATGTGATTCATGTTTTTGTACAAATGTTTTATCTATGCGCAAGATATCGATCCAATATGTAATTAGCTAACAAATACAATGTTGTATTGAGTTCTCTCGGTATATGTCTGTATTGTATAAATTCAAACGATCTTTCAAGATAACGAACTCTTAGGTGGAGATGTAGTAAGACAGGGTTGGGAACGACGTAATCTCAATTAAGCTGATAGACCATGAGTTGGGAGTCTAGGTTAATAATTAGATGAGTTATACCAGAGAGGAAGCTTCAGTTAAGATTTTGATGATGACATGATATTCTAACATGTTATTGGTTGTCGATCTGAGGAAAATTCCTCCTAAACTCATCAAATCACCAGAGTGGTAAATGACCCAAGTTGCAGAAGAAATGTTTTGGGTGTGTCAACTAGTGTCATCCACAAACCCAACAAAGATGGGAAAGGGAGATGTCATATGCGCATGCAATCACAAGATAAAGTATAAGNCTTTGTTGTGTGAGGGCTTCCTCAATCAACAATTTGAAAGGATCTCCTGTACCGTCATCTTTATTTTCTCCTACAATGAGAGGTCGCTTGGGCGTGCGAGAGATTTTGTCCTCAAGAGAAACAAGCTTGAGACCCAACTCTTTGTACTCCGACCTCGTTGGGGACATGCATTCAGACGACAAGGAGCAGACCTCTCTGATACCACTGATCCAGATTTTATGAGTAGAAATAAATGACTACATATTATTAACAGGTACTTAACACAAAATAACAAAGATACAGTAAAACTGGTTTTCTATTCAATAAGGAAAAAATATGAAACTGTAAAATGCAGCAGAAATAAGCTTGTTGGAATGGTGGCGGCTTATCTCTGAGAAGAGATGTGTTGATTGCGCTCATTTGCAAGAAGATGATTATAATGAGGCTCTGAAGGACTTTTTACAATAAATAGGAATGCCCAAAATGCTATACATCCAAAAACCCAACCCTAGGAGATGAAGCACCAAAAGTCATGTGGGCCCCGTTTGGGCAACTTAGTACATCAACTTCTCAAGGTCGTAACTTTTGCATACGATATTCGTTTTAGGCATATGATAGCCCATTGGAAGAGTATCCTCAAGGAGATTCATTTTGGGGAAAATATTAGAGGAATTTAATTATTTCTCCTTGTTTTCCCAAAAAACATCGTTTAGGACCTCAAAACAGCTCCGGAAGTGAAAAACTGCTAAAAATAGTAAATTAGCAAAATTGCCAGAAAATTGTTTTGAGCCAATTGGAAAAGGTGGGTGGCCACTGATATCCATCTGTATCACCAAGTGTTCAAAATTCAGGTGAAAACAAGTGTTGTGTTCAAGGGTGACTGCAAGAGTTACTTGTAAAACTTATAAAATACAACTTGACCTACTTCCTTCATTTTTTCCCCCATCCAAATAGACGAGTACCTATTTTTATTTTTACAAGATCGAGGAGGATAACACATGCTCAATATAACTCACCTTCAGTAAGTCCCTCTTCCTTTGCTTAACGAACTGGAAGAAGTAAGGGTTTGGTCCCGTATGGGACCTTCAATGTGTGATTTTAGTGAGTCTAGAGAAGGAAAACTAGGTGGTTTTTCATGTTTAGAGAGTCTGAAAAGAACTTAAAGGAAACTCTAGGGTTGTCCTTTTTCATAATTTTAGTCTCCAAAGTCTGAAAAAGAGATAAAATGCTACTCAGGAGACATCCTTTCAATACCTTTTAACGAGTGTGAAAGGAATCAAGATCACTTGATGATCTTTTCATATTTAGAGATTCTAAAAAGATCTTAAAGATGACTCCAGGGGTTTCCTTTTTCATGTAACCTTTACGAGTCTGAAAAGGTGATAAAAGTATAATCGGTCACATTCTCATGTTTTTTTTAGCGCAATAATGAACAAAAATTATGCTCGTCAGTGTCACAAGGTTGTCAAAAAGATGTTGCTTGAAATCCTATAAATATAGATAATTCTGGGCCCAAATCATTAGTAACTCATCGAAAAATGATTAAAAAACCAAAAATGACTATATATTAATGAGAAATAGCAAAAATAAAACCTATCAAATAGTGAAGTAGGTCAAGAAATTCATTTACCAATTGATTTTTACCAAATTCTTCCACATTTGGAATTTTCCACCTTTGGGAAGCATTTTTCGAGCTATGAACATGGGAGTTGTGGTCGATCATTTCCAGGTCCATCTGGACTAGGTTGGTTATATTTCCCATCCCATCATTTTTATGGTTTTATTTTGTGTTTTAGCTTATATTTTGAGCGTTTTGGGCTTCTTGGGAAGCCCTGGATACCGAACCAAATCGATGCTCCCTCCAAGTGTTGAGGGGAGCATCGATCGAGATTTCAGTACCTTGGTGCACATGCCTAGGGATCGCTAGCACTCTGTGGGAAGATTTAAGGGAGCGCTGGTGCAAAACTACTTTTTTTTTGTCTTTTGGGATAAAAAGACACAATTTTCTTCCATAAAAATTTGACTTAATATGTTTAATTTTTTGTATTTGCAGATTTCACATGTCATTTAGCCATGATAGAGTGGAAAGAAAATGAACATGAGTTCGATGAAATTTTCTCTCTACAAATCCCTCAAGTGAGGGAATCTTTGTGAAATTGCGGTTTACTAAAGTATTTTAAGCTCCAAAACATGAGGAAAGAAGTATTATTACTTGAGTACTTGATCGGTTTATGGGATGATATCGAACAAGCATTTCACATCGATATTGATCTTGATGATGTCTACTTTATAAAGGGGCTCTCAAGGGGAGGGACTCCTATCCTCTTGTCCAGACACCGGGAAACTCCTCAGCCAATTGAGGCATATGTTGTTGAGCATTGTATATCAGGATCGCGATTGGTAGGTGGTCGAATCATGATCAAAGATGTAAGGGACTTGGAACTTCGGTCGATTCTATTCTCCATCACCAAATTGGTGGGTAGTACTAGTGCTCATCTGGCCTCAAAATCACATATGTCATATTCTTTACAGTGTGTAGAGCCCAGGTTGTTTAATTGGAGCACAGGGTTTCCTTGAAGTGTCAAGGAACATATATCGAAGTGCAGGACAAGAAACCAAAATCAATTTCAATATGGTTCTTTTCTAGTTATGTTCTTCTTAGAGCGAGTTCACCAGATGCAACCACAGGTTGCATTTATAACGCATCCTATGACTAAGCCATGGATGGAGAGGTGGACTAGTATATCCCCTAGACTGGGGAATGAGCCTTCAACATTTATATTTATAGCTCACTTCTTCACTTGGTGGAGGAGACAACTACTTGTTATCGAGGATTTACCTTATGTTAGAGTGGAATTTCGAGGTAGTGCAAACTTGGTGCTCCCTAAGGGCATATAGTGGGATGCGTCAAGTACGAAACTAAACCTTGCCACATATTTTTGTTTTTGTATTTTATATTGTTATTTATTTTTACAATAAGGGATCTAAAGACATTTTTGTTTCACCATGAATATAGAGGCACATCACGTTCGACGGAGATGTTGACACTGGAGCATCATGGAGACACACAAGTAGTAGTAGATCATGAGGTTGTGGTGGGAGGACTTCGATAGGTAGAGAGGAACCTCTGAGGTTTGACCATGGGTGTCCCACCTCTCAGGAGGCGAGACATTCCTCTCCATTTTCAACGACACATAGTTGGAGTTCCTGAGAGTCTTAACCATTTACTTCGCCGATTGGCCCATGTAGTAGTGTGCTTCATAGAGCACAATGTGATATAGGAGGATGAATAGGATCCTCAGCTGATTTTGTAGTCTTTTATGATGATGTCATGGGCATGAAGGCCCAAACTTTGTTCCCTGTTACGTACCTTTTGACAATGTATTTTAAAAAAAAACTTTTCTATTACACACACACACACACACACACACATATCCAAGTTTTGTGGTGCCTATCGATGTTGCATTTTATCTTATGTGATGTTTTTTGTGTACATGTGATTCATGTTTTTGTACAAATGTTTTATCTATGCGCAAGATATCGATCCAATATGTAATTAGCTAACAAATACAATGTTGTATTGAGTTCTCTCGGTATATGTCTGTATTGTATAAATTCAAACGATCTTTCAAGATAACGAACTCTTAGGTGGAGATGTAGTAAGACAGGGTTGGGAACGACGTAATCTCAATTAAGCTGATAGACCATGAGTTGGGAGTCTAGGTTAATAATTAGATGAGTTATACCAGAGAGGAAGCTTCAGTTAAGATTTTGATGATGACATGATATTCTAACATGTTATTGGTTGTCGATCTGAGGAAAATTCCTCCTAAACTCATCAAATCACCAGAGTGGTAAATGACCCAAGTTGCAGAAGAAATGTTTTGGGTGTGTCAACTAGTGTCATCCACAAACCCAACAAAGATGGGAAAGGGAGATGTCATATGCGCATGCAATCACAAGATAAAGTATAAGCAACCAATTCAAAACTCGTGAATCAAAAGTTTATAGTACAATAGTGTACAAAGAACACATGCCATATGTTCTATACATAATACTTCTTGAGGCAAATCATGTTTCGGGACTCACCGAGATTTATTCCATTGTAGTCGACTAACTCATAGGTGCCTCTATGTAATACACATTTTATGACATAAGGTTCATGCCACAAAGGTTCTAACTTTCCTATCCCCAACTTATCGTGAGCATGGTCATAAACTAGGACCAAGTCTCCTTCTGCAAAAGAACGAGGTTGAACGGATTTGTCATATTGACTCTTCATTCATTTTTGATATGTCTCGTTAATGAGAGAAGCATCATGACATGTTTCATCCAACTTGGTTAAATACATGAATCACTCCTCTTTATCAGAGGTGTGAGGCAGGAGTTCCACAGTGAGTTTCAACGAAGGGATATCACACTCGATTAGTAACACCGCTTCTATGTCATATGCCAACTGAAAAGGAGTGAATCCAGTTGCAGTTTTCACCAAAGTACAATAGGCCCAAAGCATGGAGAAAAGTTGCGGGTGCCAAGAGGTTTTGGTTTTCCCCACCATGGGTTGGAGCATGGTCCTTAGGACTTTGTTGATAGCTTCAACTTGTCTATTTTCTTGAGGATATTAGGGGGATGAGTTTTCATGGCGAAAATCCAACTTGACGTGCAACTCACTCATCATCTAGTTTTGGAAATTTGAGCCATGATCGATGACAATAGCTTGTGGGAAACCAAAGTGAGTGATGATGTGGTTAAAAACAAAGAGTGTTGCAGTACGACCATCGTTAAGAAATGTAGGCATAGCCCCAACCCATTTAGTGAAATAATCAATGGAAATGATGATATAAATGTGCCCCCGGCTGAGGTATGCTTAGATTTCATAAAATCAATACCCCATTTTGAAAAGGGGTCGACAAAAACAATGTGATGCAATAGATTAGGGTGGGTACGTTCCTTTTTCTGAAAAAATTGATAAGGTGGGCATCGTTTGACGACCTTGATACAATCTTTGAAGATAGAGGGCCAAAAATAACTGACACATAGGATTTTCTGGGATGTAGCCATCCCTGAAATATGACCGCCACAAGATCCAAGGTGACAGTCATTCAAAATGTGTTCAGCCTCATAGTGGCTTAAGGAACGTCTTAGGATAGTATCAATACCACATCGGTACAAAGTGTCGCCAATGATAAGGTAGCTTTTAGAATGGTGGAGGATACAATGACATTCGTCACCTGAAATATCTGGTTGGAAACATTGGGTTTGGAGATAGAGAAGAATATCTCCATACCAAGCATCAGAGGTGATAATGAGGAATAGGGATTTGTTGGGAAGAGAATCACTGGGCTCAGTATCCTCACCAATATAGGGAAGATCGTAGATCAGCTCCGCAAAAACCAATGATTTTTTAGCTTTTGATTTGGCAAACTCGAGATTGAATTCTTGAAGAATAACGATCCATTTGGAATATTTTCGCCCAAGGAATTGACGTTTTAAGATATGGTACATGGGGTTCGAGTCCACAATGACCGTGGTAGTGCATAACATGATGTAATGGTGAAATCTATGGACGACAATAACTGTAGCCAGAGCCAACTTTTCAACATGTGAATATGAGCTTGGGACCAGATAGACTCTTACTCAGATAGTAGATCACATGTTCTTCACCATTAGGATCCTCTTGAAATAAGACCACAACAATAATGGAAGTAGAGGAAGCCAAATAAAGGATATAGTCTCGTGCATAATCTGGTGGGTGCAACAGAGGTGTGTGTGTCAAGGCATGTTTAATTGCATTGAAAGAGCATTGAGCAGTGTCATCCCAGATGAAAGAAGTGTCTTTCTGCAACAATCTCATAAATCCTTTAGTGAGTTCAGTGTAATTACAGATGAAACGACGAGAGATTTTTCTTTCCCTTGCAAACTTTGTAGTTGGGTTAGATTGTTGGGAGGGGGCAAAGCGAGAATAGCTTTTACTTTTAAGGGATCCACCCTAATCCCATATTTGGAGATGACGAATTCAAGGAGTTGACCTGATTCGATAGTGAAGATGCATTTGTGGGGGTTCAAATGGCTATGGTAAAACCAATATCGAAGAAAGATGGCCCGTAAGTGACCAATATGGTCTCGTTGATGAGACGAATGAGTGGGTAAGTCATTGAGGTAAGGTTCCACAATATGGTTGATATTGTGGAAAGCATACAACATGGCCCGTTGGAAGGTAGCTCCAACATTTTTAAGGCCAAAAGGTAGCTTTCGATAAGCAAACATCCCCCAAGGGAAGATGAAGTTTGTTTTATGTTAATCAGTAGGTAGAATATCGATCTGGTTATAACCTGAGAAACCATCCATGAAAGAAAATATAACGTTGTCTTTGGGACAAGCCTTATTAATATCTCTATAATTGATGATTTGGTCGATAAATGGTATAGGGTAGTTATCTTTGGGACAAGCCTTATTAATATCTCTATAATAGATGCAAACAAGAATGGTCCCTTGTTTCTTAGCGACCAAAACGATGTTAGAAACCAATTCAGTCAAGAGGACAGGATAAATAAAACCATACTTCAACAGTTTTTCAAATTCTTCCTTTATAGCCATGGTTTTCTTAGGATGAACCAGGTGAAGTATCTTCCATATAGGTTTAACACATGGGTAATATTTTATCTCATGCACAAGGATCAATGGATTGATCCCTAACATTTCTTTGTAACTCCAAGTGAAGACGTCACAAAATTCTTTGAGCAAAGCGGTATTATCTTCCACTTCCTCGGGCGAACAATTAGCACCGAGATGAACATTTTCCACAATACCTTCTTTGATCGAGATGTTGATAGCGATCATAGAAGGGATGTTGCCCAAATTCCCCTCATAAGTAGTGTCCTGGGTAAGTATAAGAGATTGGGGAGAATCGACAACATTGTCAGAAAAGATAGAGTGTATACCTTTCTCAATTTCTTCTAAACTAGGAAGAAAAGATGAATGATGATGGTTGTCATCCCAAGGTGCCTCTTCGATACTAATTATTTCCATAATGGATTCATCTGATGGAAAAATATGGAGGACGTAATCGAAAGTAGAGGATATGGAATCCAACCAAGATGGAAATGAGTAAGTGGTGGATGCCAACAGATGTTGGTCATTCAGTGAGGGAGAGGCCGATTGTATGGCATCATATGAAGCCTCAATAGGACTAAGTGGCATAGTGTCACCTAGTGCATCAAATTCCAAAGGACTAGGCACAACCCATGGATCAGATGATTTGTAAGATTGATATGACATAGTCGAGATTATATTGATCATGGAAATATGTTGCGAGGTGGAAGGAAGTGGTGTAGGGAAGGTACCCTTAAGTGAAGAGTCTTTTAAAATACCCACTCCTACACTTTTGTAAGTGATCTTAGAATATCCCAAGAAAGGAATGTTGTTGGCTGCAGGAGTGTGAGCGATAGGGGTACAATAATCTAACTGATCGATAATTTACCTTGATAGGGGAATTGTACACATAAAAACACCGATGAAGCGATGAAAGTCATGGCATAAAACCAACTTCTTCCTTAAAAAAAGTTATAATCGAGGGGAGCATCGACTGCTTTTACATTGAAAGAGACATTATTGCCTCCCAATTGAACAACTAAGGACTGCAAGAGTTTTTGAGGACGAAAAACTCGCCCATCGAATGCTCATAACATTGTAGGGGATTGATTAAGCGCATGTTATTTCAACCCTTTCCAACAAGATAACAACATGACATAGGTGGAAGCTCCCTCATCTAGTATTATGCGATGAATGTGTTGGTTATGGACAACAACATCGATCTGAAAAGCAAGCTGGTGAGAAATTCGTGACTTGAAATTATCAAGGTTAAATGTGATATTATTAGATAACTTAGGATCTATCACTCTGATGGAAGCTAAGAGTGTTCTACATTGAATTGGGAAATGTTGTAGAACTTCGAGAGCAAACATAGCACACGGTGCTTGAGACAAATATTCAACGATGTTGTAGTTTTGGGCAGCACGTGAACTAGGATTAAAATTTGATTTTTGAATAGTGCTCTTGGGAGGACGTAAAATAATGTCGAAAGTAGGTTTCTCAATCTGAAGTGGTCCAGATTGAGGAGTAACGGTGNAAATTGTTTTGAGCCAATTGGAAAAGGTGGGTGGCCACTGATATCCATCTGTATCACCAAGTGTTCAAAATTCAGGTGAAAACAAGTGTTGTGTTCAAGGGTGACTGCAAGAGTTACTTGTAAAACTTATAAAATACAACTTGACCTACTTCCTTCATTTTTTCCCCCATCCAAATAGACGAGTACCTATTTTTATTTTTACAAGATCGAGGAGGATAACACATGCTCAATATAACTCACCTTCAGTAAGTCCCTCTTCCTTTGCTTAACGAACTGGAAGAAGTAAGGGTTTGGTCCCGTATGGGACCTTCAATGTGTGATTTTAGTGAGTCTAGAGAAGGAAAACTAGGTGGTTTTTCATGTTTAGAGAGTCTGAAAAGAACTTAAAGGAAACTCTAGGGTTGTCCTTTTTCATAATTTTAGTCTCCAAAGTCTGAAAAAGAGATAAAATGCTACTCAGGAGACATCCTTTCAATACCTTTTAACGAGTGTGAAAGGAATCAAGATCACTTGATGATCTTTTCATATTTAGAGATTCTAAAAAGATCTTAAAGATGACTCCAGGGGTTTCCTTTTTCATGTAACCTTTACGAGTCTGAAAAGGTGATAAAAGTATAATCGGTCACATTCTCATGTTTTTTTTAGCGCAATAATGAACAAAAATTATGCTCGTCAGTGTCACAAGGTTGTCAAAAAGATGTTGCTTGAAATCCTATAAATATAGATAATTCTGGGCCCAAATCATTAGTAACTCATCGAAAAATGATTAAAAAACCAAAAATGACTATATATTAATGAGAAATAGCAAAAATAAAACCTATCAAATAGTGAAGTAGGTCAAGAAATTCATTTACCAATTGATTTTTACCAAATTCTTCCACATTTGGAATTTTCCACCTTTGGGAAGCATTTTTCGAGCTATGAACATGGGAGTTGTGGTCGATCATTTCCAGGTCCATCTGGACTAGGTTGGTTATATTTCCCATCCCATCATTTTTATGGTTTTATTTTGTGTTTTAGCTTATATTTTGAGCGTTTTGGGCTTCTTGGGAAGCCCTGGATACCGAACCAAATCGATGCTCCCTCCAAGTGTTGAGGGGAGCATCGATCGAGATTTCAGTACCTTGGTGCACATGCCTAGGGATCGCTAGCACTCTGTGGGAAGATTTAAGGGAGCGCTGGTGCAAAACTACTTTTTTTTTGTCTTTTGGGATAAAAAGACACAATTTTCTTCCATAAAAATTTGACTTAATATGTTTAATTTTTTGTATTTGCAGATTTCACATGTCATTTAGCCATGATAGAGTGGAAAGAAAATGAACATGAGTTCGATGAAATTTTCTCTCTACAAATCCCTCAAGTGAGGGAATCTTTGTGAAATTGCGGTTTACTAAAGTATTTTAAGCTCCAAAACATGAGGAAAGAAGTATTATTACTTGAGTACTTGATCGGTTTATGGGATGATATCGAACAAGCATTTCACATCGATATTGATCTTGATGATGTCTACTTTATAAAGGGGCTCTCAAGGGGAGGGACTCCTATCCTCTTGTCCAGACACCGGGAAACTCCTCAGCCAATTGAGGCATATGTTGTTGAGCATTGTATATCAGGATCGCGATTGGTAGGTGGTCGAATCATGATCAAAGATGTAAGGGACTTGGAACTTCGGTCGATTCTATTCTCCATCACCAAATTGGTGGGTAGTACTAGTGCTCATCTGGCCTCAAAATCACATATGTCATATTCTTTACAGTGTGTAGAGCCCAGGTTGTTTAATTGGAGCACAGGGTTTCCTTGAAGTGTCAAGGAACATATATCGAAGTGCAGGACAAGAAACCAAAATCAATTTCAATATGGTTCTTTTCTAGTTATGTTCTTCTTAGAGCGAGTTCACCAGATGCAACCACAGGTTGCATTTATAACGCATCCTATGACTAAGCCATGGATGGAGAGGTGGACTAGTATATCCCCTAGACTGGGGAATGAGCCTTCAACATTTATATTTATAGCTCACTTCTTCACTTGGTGGAGGAGACAACTACTTGTTATCGAGGATTTACCTTATGTTAGAGTGGAATTTCGAGGTAGTGCAAACTTGGTGCTCCCTAAGGGCATATAGTGGGATGCGTCAAGTACGAAACTAAACCTTGCCACATATTTTTGTTTTTGTATTTTATATTGTTATTTATTTTTACAATAAGGGATCTAAAGACATTTTTGTTTCACCATGAATATAGAGGCACATCACGTTCGACGGAGATGTTGACACTGGAGCATCATGGAGACACACAAGTAGTAGTAGATCATGAGGTTGTGGTGGGAGGACTTCGATAGGTAGAGAGGAACCTCTGAGGTTTGACCATGGGTGTCCCACCTCTCAGGAGGCGAGACATTCCTCTCCATTTTCAACGACACATAGTTGGAGTTCCTGAGAGTCTTAACCATTTACTTCGCCGATTGGCCCATGTAGTAGTGTGCTTCATAGAGCACAATGTGATATAGGAGGATGAATAGGATCCTCAGCTGATTTTGTAGTCTTTTATGATGATGTCATGGGCATGAAGGCCCAAACTTTGTTCCCTGTTACGTACCTTTTGACAATGTATTTTAAAAAAAAACTTTTCTATTACACACACACACACACACACACACATATCCAAGTTTTGTGGTGCCTATCGATGTTGCATTTTATCTTATGTGATGTTTTTTGTGTACATGTGATTCATGTTTTTGTACAAATGTTTTATCTATGCGCAAGATATCGATCCAATATGTAATTAGCTAACAAATACAATGTTGTATTGAGTTCTCTCGGTATATGTCTGTATTGTATAAATTCAAACGATCTTTCAAGATAACGAACTCTTAGGTGGAGATGTAGTAAGACAGGGTTGGGAACGACGTAATCTCAATTAAGCTGATAGACCATGAGTTGGGAGTCTAGGTTAATAATTAGATGAGTTATACCAGAGAGGAAGCTTCAGTTAAGATTTTGATGATGACATGATATTCTAACATGTTATTGGTTGTCGATCTGAGGAAAATTCCTCCTAAACTCATCAAATCACCAGAGTGGTAAATGACCCAAGTTGCAGAAGAAATGTTTTGGGTGTGTCAACTAGTGTCATCCACAAACCCAACAAAGATGGGAAAGGGAGATGTCATATGCGCATGCAATCACAAGATAAAGTATAAGAAACCAATTCAAAACTCGTGAATCAAAAGTTTATAGTACAATAGTGTACAAAGAACACATGCCATATATTCTATACATAATACTTCTTGAGGTAAATCCTGTTTCAGGACTCACCGAGATTTATTCCATTGTAGTCGACTAACTCATAGGTGCCTCTATGTAATACACATTTTATGACATAAGGTCCATGCCACAAAGGTTCTAACTTTCCTATCCCCAACTTATCATGAGCATGGTCATAAACTAGGACCAAGTCTCCTTCTGCAAAAGAACGAGGTTGAACGGATTTGTCATATTGACTTTTGATTCATTTTTGATATGTCTCGTTAATGAGAGAAGCATCACAACATGTTTCATCCAACTTGGTTAAATACATGAATCACTCCTCTTTAGCAGAGGTGTGAGGCAGGAGTTCCACGGTGAGTTTCAACGAAGGGATATCACACTCGATTGGTAACACCGCTTCTATGTCATATTCCAACTGAAAAGGAGTGAATCCAGTTGCAGTTTTCACCGAAGTACAATAGGCCCAGAGCACGGAGAAAAGTTGCAGGTGCCAAGAGGTTTTGGTTTTCCCCACCATGGGTTGGAGCATGGTCCTTAGGGATTTGTTGATAGCTTCAACTTGTCTATTTTCTTGAGGATATTAGGGGGATGAGTTTTCATGGCGAAAACCCAACTTGACGTGCAACTCACTCATCATCTAGTTTTGGAAATGTGAGACATGATCGGTGACAATAGCTCGTGGGAAACCAAAGTGAGTGATGATGTGGTTAAAAACAAAGAGTGTTGCAGTACGACCATCGTTAAGAAATGTAGGCATAGCCCCAACCCATTTAGTGAAATAATCAATGGAAATGATGATATAAATGTGCCCCCGGCTGAGGTATGCTTAGATTTCATAAAATCAATACCCCATTTTGAAAAGGGGTCGACAAAAACAATGTGATGCAATAGATTAGGGTGGGTACGTTCCTTTTTCTGAAAAAATTGATAAGGTGGGCATCGTTTGACGACCTTGATACAATCTTTGAAGATAGAGGGCCAAAAATAACTGACACATAGGATTTTCTGGGATGTAGCCATCCCTGAAATATGACCGCCACAAGATCCAAGGTGACAGTCATTCAAAATGTGTTCAGCCTCATAGTGGCTTAAGGAACGTCTTAGGATAGTATCAATACCACATCGGTACAAAGTGTCGCCAATGATAAGGTAGCTTTTAGAATGGTGGAGGATACAATGACATTCGTCACCTGAAATATCTGGTTGGAAACATTGGGTTTGGAGATAGAGAAGAATATCTCCATACCAAGCATCAGAGGTGATAATGAGGAATAGGGATTTGTTGGGAAGAGAATCACTGGGCTCAGTATCCTCACCAATATAGGGAAGATCGTAGATCAGCTCCGCAAAAACCAATGATTTTTTAGCTTTTGATTTGGCAAACTCGAGATTGAATTCTTGAAGAATAACGATCCATTTGGAATATTTTCGCCCAAGGAATTGACGTTTTAAGATATGGTACATGGGGTTCGAGTCCACAATGACCGTGGTAGTGCATAACATGATGTAATGGTGAAATCTATGGACGACAATAACTGTAGCCAGAGCCAACTTTTCAACATGTGAATATGAGCTTGGGACCAGATAGACTCTTACTCAGATAGTAGATCACATGTTCTTCACCATTAGGATCCTCTTGAAATAAGACCACAACAATAATGGAAGTAGAGGAAGCCAAATAAAGGATATAGTCTCGTGCATAATCTGGTGGGTGCAACAGAGGTGTGTGTGTCAAGGCATGTTTAATTGCATTGAAAGAGCATTGAGCAGTGTCATCCCAGATGAAAGAAGTGTCTTTCTGCAACAATCTCATAAATCCTTTAGTGAGTTCAGTGTAATTACAGATGAAACGACGAGAGATTTTTCTTTCCCTTGCAAACTTTGTAGTTGGGTTAGATTGTTGGGAGGGGGCAAAGCGAGAATAGCTTTTACTTTTAAGGGATCCACCCTAATCCCATATTTGGAGATGACGAATTCAAGGAGTTGACCTGATTCGATAGTGAAGATGCATTTGTGGGGGTTCAAATGGCTATGGTAAAACCAATATCGAAGAAAGATGGCCCGTAAGTGACCAATATGGTCTCGTTGATGAGACGAATGAGTGGGTAAGTCATTGAGGTAAGGTTCCACAATATGGTTGATATTGTGGAAAGCATACAACATGGCCCGTTGGAAGGTAGCTCCAACATTTTTAAGGCCAAAAGGTAGCTTTCGATAAGCAAACATCCCCCAAGGGAAGATGAAGTTTGTTTTATGTTAATCAGTAGGTAGAATATCGATCTGGTTATAACCTGAGAAACCATCCATGAAAGAAAATATAACGTTGTCTTTGGGACAAGCCTTATTAATATCTCTATAATTGATGATTTGGTCGATAAATGGTATAGGGTAGTTATCTTTGGGACAAGCCTTATTAATATCTCTATAATAGATGCAAACAAGAATGGTCCCTTGTTTCTTAGCGACCAAAACGATGTTAGAAACCAATTCAGTCAAGAGGACAGGATAAATAAAACCATACTTCAACAGTTTTTCAAATTCTTCCTTTATAGCCATGGTTTTCTTAGGATGAACCAGGTGAAGTATCTTCCATATAGGTTTAACACATGGGTAATATTTTATCTCATGCACAAGGATCAATGGATTGATCCCTAACATTTCTTTGTAACTCCAAGTGAAGACGTCACAAAATTCTTTGAGCAAAGCGGTATTATCTTCCACTTCCTCGGGCGAACAATTAGCACCGAGATGAACATTTTCCACAATACCTTCTTTGATCGAGATGTTGATAGCGATCATAGAAGGGATGTTGCCCAAATTCCCCTCATAAGTAGTGTCCTGGGTAAGTATAAGAGATTGGGGAGAATCGACAACATTGTCAGAAAAGATAGAGTGTATACCTTTCTCAATTTCTTCTAAACTAGGAAGAAAAGATGAATGATGATGGTTGTCATCCCAAGGTGCCTCTTCGATACTAATTATTTCCATAATGGATTCATCTGATGGAAAAATATGGAGGACGTAATCGAAAGTAGAGGATATGGAATCCAACCAAGATGGAAATGAGTAAGTGGTGGATGCCAACAGATGTTGGTCATTCAGTGAGGGAGAGGCCGATTGTATGGCATCATATGAAGCCTCAATAGGACTAAGTGGCATAGTGTCACCTAGTGCATCAAATTCCAAAGGACTAGGCACAACCCATGGATCAGATGATTTGTAAGATTGATATGACATAGTCGAGATTATATTGATCATGGAAATATGTTGCGAGGTGGAAGGAAGTGGTGTAGGGAAGGTACCCTTAAGTGAAGAGTCTTTTAAAATACCCACTCCTACACTTTTGTAAGTGATCTTAGAATATCCCAAGAAAGGAATGTTGTTGGCTGCAGGAGTGTGAGCGATAGGGGTACAATAATCTAACTGATCGATAATTTACCTTGATAGGGGAATTGTACACATAAAAACACCGATGAAGCGATGAAAGTCATGGCATAAAACCAACTTCTTCCTTAAAAAAAGTTATAATCGAGGGGAGCATCGACTGCTTTTACATTGAAAGAGACATTATTGCCTCCCAATTGAACAACTAAGGACTGCAAGAGTTTTTGAGGACGAAAAACTCGCCCATCGAATGCTCATAACATTGTAGGGGATTGATTAAGCGCATGTTATTTCAACCCTTTCCAACAAGATAACAACATGACATAGGTGGAAGCTCCCTCATCTAGTATTATGCGATGAATGTGTTGGTTATGGACAACAACATCGATCTGAAAAGCAAGCTGGTGAGAAATTCGTGACTTGAAATTATCAAGGTTAAATGTGATATTATTAGATAACTTAGGATCTATCACTCTGATGGAAGCTAAGAGTGTTCTACATTGAATTGGGAAATGTTGTAGAACTTCGAGAGCAAACATAGCACACGGTGCTTGAGACAAATATTCAACGATGTTGTAGTTTTGGGCAGCACGTGAACTAGGATTAAAATTTGATTTTTGAATAGTGCTCTTGGGAGGACGTAAAATAATGTCGAAAGTAGGTTTCTCAATCTGAAGTGGTCCAGATTGAGGAGTAACGGTGGAGGAAGGTGGATCCAATGTAGTACCATTAGCGACCTTCTCTTTATCATGTTTAGTCGGTGTGTCATACGTTGTAGTGAGATTGGTCAAATCAATCCCATTAAACATATAAATATGGGCACTCAATGAGGCTTCCTCACTAGAAGGATGATTAGGATTACCCCCCGCCAGAGGAGCAGGGGCTTGCGCAACCATGAATTGTTGAGGAAAAGGTTGTGTCAACACAACGGGTTGGGAATTCCTTTTGAAAAGTTTTTCAACTTTGTCGCAATGAGGATAGTCTCAGGTGTAATGATCATCACCAAAAATGAGACACGAAAATTTTAGTTTTCGTTGTGGTTGTTTCTCAGGAGCAAGTGGTTGAGTGGGTGTTTTTGGATTTTCATTATTATTATTGTTCTTTTTGGGTTTTTTTTTTTTTCTTCTTTCCCCCGGATTGCTATGAAGAAGCATATTGAATTGCATTCACCTCAGATATTTGAGTCAGAGGGGAGGTAGAGGAGAGTGAGGTCAAACCGGTGATGGGTGAAGGAACGAAGCGATTAGCCGAGCCGACTGACTATGATGAAGATTAGGTTTTGACGACATCGATAATTCCATTTGCATGAGTTATAGAAGATGTTTTGGATGGATTGGTGGATGTGCGAGGATAATTTGGTATTGTTGGCCCTTGACCAGGTTTTGTGGAAACGTTGGTCATGTTTGACTAATTTTGGGACTTCGACAGGCTAGTCGAAGACGGAGCGCCGAGCGAAGTGGAGATCGCGAGATATCGCCCCTTTTGTGGGATTTTTTGGATTAAGGTTTATGTAACGGGCATGTGATGTCGGCCCATGGGTTTACCCTTGTTTAGCCCCCATTTGAAATGTATTAATAGATATCTAGGCGATGTAAGAAAGTAGTAGTAGTGAATGTTTGTGGCTTAGTGCAGAGCTAGAGGCTTTGTGCATACTATGTGTTAAGACTTGCAGAGCTAAGTGCAAGTGATTCTAAGAAGCTGGTGTGCAGATTGTGTAAGAAGGATTTGTGTTGTGACCTAACTCGGGGAAGGAGGATCTAGCGAGGTGCGCATAGATATCATGTCCTATGCAGAGTGGGTCTTGTGGCTCTCTGCATTGAACGAATATAACAAAGAGAAGAAGAGTTGGTGGATGTAGCCCCATGCTAGGGGTGAACCATGTATATTCTGTGTTGTGGTTGCTTTGTGTGATTGATGTGATTTATTCTTAGTGTTGTCATCTTTTTGTATGTTAGATGCATATGATATAGTATATTAGTGCTTAGTAATGTGAATGAATGCTATATCTTCTCTATTTCTATGTGCTAAGTGATTGGATGTGTTAGATCTTGTTGAATACTGCGTTGTTATGTAATTAGGGTTTTACCTGTGATGTGAATAAGGGTTAAATGATAATGAATGTTAACTGCTAAGTGCTCTATTAAGTACTGTAATCCTAGATCTATGTCCCAACTAGGTTGCAAACACTTGAGTCCTGAAACCCTCCCGCCTGTACCTCGAGTGAGACTTCATCTGCTTCATGTTGTCGAAAGGGCTGGTAGTTAGGGTTTTGTTGGCACGCTGCTGAAGCGTTGAACCCTGGGTCTTCCCTTGTGCCAACAAATGGTTCCATTACTGGGACTTGAAACTGTGATTGCTTGGAACTGAGGAAAAGAGGAAAGATCTATGCGTAGATACGTTGTTGTAGTGCATAGTATTCTACTTGACTTGTGAAGCTCCGTGCTAAGAAAATAAGTCTGATCTGAAGAAAAGAGGTAAGATATTAAAGATTTGTGCTCTGATAAAGGTAACATAAGTGGAAATTTTTGTTTCGAAAGAATGGATCTAGGTATGTTTGATAGATTTGGTCCTAGTCTGAAAACTAGGGCACAACTCGAAGAAAGAAGATATGATATGAATAGATCTGATAGAAATAGTGAAAGATATGTTATTTCTATGCATAGAAAGAATTGTTGGACTAACAAGTGGATGAAGGATCCTAAAAATAATTTTTTGCAGGTCCATCATTGTGATCCCAGTGCGTAGTACATGAAAGGTTGGGGATTGTTTAAGAGAAAGAGAGGATTGACTCTTTGTTATAGTTGTAGAAGACAGGGACATCTTGCTAAGGAACGCCTTGGTAAAAGTCCTATTTGCCTTTGCTGTAAAGCTACTAGAAATGAAGTTTTGGATTTCCCTAGAATGATTGCTAAAGTTGAAAAGATGAATATGAGACAATAAAACCCTGAGGAAGGCCAAGAGACTAAGAATATGCTAAAAAACTAGAAAGAATCAAAGGCTATATTATTGCAGCTGAAAGAAACACTGAGTGCTCACATACATATCAGCTTATCAGAGATCTTAAAAGAGAAAGAGTGCATAGAAACAAGAATAGATGACTTCGACATAAACTGTGTATTGGATGTAGAAACACAAGTGAAAATTATGACAAAAAGTACTTGGGAATATTAGGAAAGCCTGCTATGGTTCTTTCATAGGGAGGAATAGGATTTTTTAAAGGAAAGTTGATAACCCTATGTGGAAGACTTGCCCATATACCTATGATTTCTCATGGAGCATCGACAAAAGAAGAATTCGAGGTCATGAAGTTTGTTGAGAACATCGACCCCTTTACTCTTTTTCTAGGAAAGACCTGGGTTGAGAAAGATTAGATCCGAAGGAAAGAAGAAGAGGAAGCTCTAGAACAGAAAAAAAGAATTAATGGATTTCATGGATAAGAGAATAGCGAACTTAATAGAAGAACACGAGGACAAGTCAAAGCAACTGAGGGCCAAAGACCTAGCTGTCGAAGTTGAAAGAATGCAAGAATACTTAGAGAAATTAGCCATATAGGAGAGTAGAGAACCTACTCTAGAAGCAGTAAGAGAAGAAGTATTACCCTCTGTTGAAACAAATATATTTTTCTAAACTTCAGACTTAAATAAGTTTCATTCTTTTTTAAATAAGGATAAACACACACTTGGATACCACCGTTGATAAAGTATTCTATTAATCCAATGATCTAAAATCCTTAAAGGTTATGGATCCGCCCATTCAATAAAAAGTCAAATCGCTAAAGACAACCTTCAAAATGTCAGGTTTTGGGATTTCATGATACTAGCAGTTAGACATATAAAGAACCACAAAGTCTCGATTTACAAAGTCGCGAAACTAGCTTAAGTTAAACCGGGTTAATTAAACAATTAAAAATGATTAACGACAATTAAACCTTATCGCAACTTCACATTTCGGGAATCCTGCCTCAAACGACAACTTAAAGTCTCGATACCCAAAGTCACGAAACCCTTAATTAATCGTGATTATTTAAAGAAGTTAAAAATGATTACTATTTATTAATCCATTGCGATTTCGCGAGTCAGGGGTCATAGCTTGAACTGAAATAAGGCAACCCAGGACTCGAAACCCTGAAATGGATTAAGGTTAAGCATAATTAATTAACAATATAAACTCAATTTATTGACAAAATCAAACAATCTTATCTAATTGTTGCGTTTATGCAGTTTTTGTGATACGGGTGATTTCAAATTTCATTTATACTTTTCCAGTCACGAAATATTGACTATTATGACATTAAGTGGCCATCTTGGGGAAATGATCTCGAATAAGATCCTTCTTTAATGCACAAATTGTTTTATTAAAATAATTAAACGCATTTTCAGTGAAGGTATATGCAAATCGATCCATTTAAGGCAAGAAAGGTTTTTCATTTTTAATTACATTCGCATTTTGGCAGAACTTGCTTAGAAAGACACTTAGTCCTGTGCATTTTCTATGACAAATAATAGGTTTCTGAGAACTTCTACCATGACGCCATGAAAATTAATTAAAACAACAGGTGAATGTTTAGTCCAGAGATAAGAGGTTATCTTCCACACCTCGCCCAGAAGCATAGACACAGTTAAAACCTGGACGCGTGTATTCAACATCCTACAATATGAACTGGTAATCTTCCTGGATGATTCAAGTGACAATGAAAAGGAAGACTTATCTATCAAATACAAGATAATTTCTCAGTTAGAGCTACATAAGGTAGCAACAAGGCCGAGGCTTTTACCTTACAATGATATGATTGGATGGGCACTGAATCATGTGGATATCCCAACTAGAACTATATTCAATTCTCAGAAGGTAGTTGTTGGGTCATTTCAGCCAGAACACATACAGGTGACGTATAAATTGTCTCCAACACCAAACTTCATTTACAATGCTAGTTTCCTAGTGAATTTTAACAAGAAGGAGTGTGATCAATATGGAAAAATCCTTTCTGACTTGATCAAGGACTGGTGTTCACACCTCAAAAAGTTTAGAGCCGATTCTCATGGTATATACACAATCTCATTGCTAGAACCGCAGTTCATGTATATAGCCATGATGATGTGTATAATCTATGGAAATTAGAACAAAAATCATTTATTTCTACCATGGTTACCCATTATACACACAGTAGCCGAAGGGTATTCTTTTGACTGGGCCAAGATATTGTCAGACAGTCTGGCTAGTGAAATTACAGAATATCATACACTAAAAGCCAAGTGGAAATCAACTTCATTCTTCATGTCAGCTTATATTATGGACGCTATCTGTTTCATGACACTTTTCTCGCTGATGGGCTGGAGCTGGACTCCAAATAGCGCAGAACCAATCCATATTTATCATTTGAAAATCTAGGAAGACAAGGAAAAATATTTATTCTATGAAATCTATAACTGGGTAGTGGTGTCGATGCACAGTGCTATATTTGGTCACACACCTCCTAGAATTTTAGACAAAATTGTGGCTAACCTAGGCAGAGTGGAAAACTTGTACATAGAGGAACACTTCTCCTATATCAAGGTTTTTGGCTATTCAGTTCCTCCATACACTCTGCCACAATTTTTACCAGACCGACTATTGTGCCACGAGATCGCATGACAAACAATACTCGGTGGGATTAGCAAAGAGCTCAAAGAATTACAGAAAAAGGTATGGCCATATTTTCCCTTACATATTGGTGCATTTTCTTTATTGGATTTCGGCCACTCCAAAGTGGACGCCGCAGCCTTAGAAGAAATAAAGTTGGTCAACATTGAATTCAAGAAGCACGACCTGTAGAAGGTCATGGGTAACCACATGGCCAGTTGTAATCTGAAAAGGTATGAACATGAGGATTCTCCTCAAGATAAGATTTACCAAGGAGTGAGATCTTATTCGGAGGTATTAGGTCGGGTTTGAGATCTTTCACCTGATAAAATGATTGAATTCTACAACTTCTAGAGGCACCGAGGAAGTGGCCTCCCTAGAGTGTTACAAGGGGGAGGCCCGACGTCTCCAGCTACACAAAAAATGGAGACCTGAAGTCAAGAAGTCGTAAGCTCTAGAAAACAAGAAACTCGGGAAAACTTAGAGAAAACTGAGGTCTCGACTCAGAAAGAAGATACCCCAGTGACAAATGTATCAGGTGATTGAGCTAAAGATCAAGAAAATATACTAACAAAGAAAGGATAAGATAGACCATTGTCTACAACAGATAAATCAACTATAGATGTGACCGGAAAATAGTCATCCACAGAAATCGACAGCCCCATTCAGTTTATCACGCCTTTACAGTTCAATAGAAGGAACCCTGATGCAGAGGTAATATTCATAGAATATCTCATGCCAATTCCTATGGAAGAGATACCTCCTTCCGATTTCTATTTTAGCAAGAAAAGGAAAGTTGTGGTGAAGAGAGAAACACACCAAACGACGACTGCAATGGTCAAAAGACACAGAGTAATAATTGATGGAGAAGCCTTAGAAGAGGTAGAATTTGTTGAAGAAATAGTAGGTTCATTGGGGGCTTATTCAAAAACCAACCAGTTTTCGGTTGGAACTTTAAAAGAACGACTGAAGCAAAAAGAACTTCTAATAAATAAATTACAAAACCAAATAAAGACTGTAGAAGAGGATGTCAGAAACAAGGTTGAAAAGGGCTTTGAGTAGATGAGAGCTAGTGACAGACAATAAATTCAACATCTTAAATCCAACCTGGAGAAGATGCATAAGAATGTGCAAGTGAGCGAAGGACGGGCTATCTAGCAGATTGAGTTGGTAAAACAATTACAGGCCAAAGTCAGCTCCATTGAGAACATAGTATAGGCCAAAGTCAGCTCCATTGAGAACGTAGTTGTGGATATAGCAATGTTTCAATCTCATGCATTGGAACTGCAAAAGAAACTGGAAATAACACAACATAGCCTTTTTACTAAGGTAGAAATCATTCAAAATCATTTTCGGGTGGTGAACCAATCATTGGATAATAGTTGTTTCAGAGAGAGAGAGGCTACTGCAACTAGGACCACTTTCCAAGAAGTGGTTGTATCATCAAATAGAGAAGAAATGACTGTAGTTCGCAGGTTGTCCATTTCAGAGCAGATCAGAGGTGATATAATATTGAAGACCTGGGAAACCAACATAGCTGAAAGTAAAAGAATGGCTAAAGAAATCAAAGAGGCTTATGAAGAAGATTTTCAACCGCTTAATAAAGATTCATTGGGCCTTGGAAAATAGGATAATTCTTAAGTACTGGGACAAATCGACATAGTAAAACATCAACTTGATATCAAAGAAAGATTAGAAGAAGCTCAGGTTGAACTTTCCAGGCTAAAAAAAGTTAAAATCACTCAAATAGATAGATGGCTAGTAAATCCTAATCTGCAGTTAGAGTCAATGACTTCAGAAGACAAAAGAATGGAAGACAGACTGCTACAATTAAAAAAGAAGTTGTATATTTTTTAGGAAAAAGACATGACAGAACCCTCCTGACTAGTGGTACAATTTGTAGGCAAGTGTGTCGAATGTATTGAGTAAGGAAAAGGGAGTACCTCAAAAGATTAATGAGGTAATATGTATACAAATTGTTATTAGAGATTATTTGTGTCCGAGCTGGAAAATAGGAAAGGAGAACTCCTTTGTTGGCATGAGAAAGAGACAGAGGAAAACTAAGTGAAGTGTTCCAAGTTTTTCATCTTGTAACCATTTCTTTTTAGAAATAACTAGAATTCCAATCGCCTAGGGTTGAAAATATTTTCTATAAATACATACTAAAAAGAATGAAATGGGGTTGGTTTTTGCCGTATGTAATTGAGAAAACTCTCCTCATTAAGGATTAATACAAGTGAAGACTAGAGATTCCACATTTCATCCAGTTTGAGTTATGTGTTCTTCTGTCTTTCCACATCTCAACATATTTTTATATTTTTCCTTGATGAATGCTTGATCGCAATTTAGTACAACATCTATTGTGATTACATTTCATTTATTTATCTGATAGCAAACAATTTTTCCTCTGTATTTACTATTAGTAAATACAAGACCTGTGAGTTAATTATATTTCTATATTTTATGCTTCATTTAAGGTTATATGATCTATTTTCTTCTTCTGTAACAAAGTAAGATTCTTTTGTAACCAATGCATTGCTTTGTCTAACAACTTTATGTTTTTCTCTCATTACATTCAATACTTTTAATTTTAACTCAGACACGAAAGACGACCTTGATGTATGGGAAAACTCCCTACGGACTACACTAGGGTTCTAAAGTGCAGGCAGAGATAACCGTCTAAAGTCTCCTACTTTTAACAACTATCCCAACATTACCCCACAATCATACATAAAAAGAAAAGTATAGGGATTCGGTAGTCCTACCTTAAACTCCGTGTCCGGTGTCAATCCCTTTGCGCTCGGTTATTGCCCAAATGAAAGTCTCCTCCCAAGGATGACCTGCATTCACCAAAAGACAAATAAGAAGCTAAAATCATGCATTATATATATGGACTAGTGGGTTAGATATCATAACAAAAACACAAATAAATCATGAAGATTGAAGACATCATTTGGCGGGATGGAAAAAGTATTTCTTTATATTAATTTCACGAAGTTGCTTACAATATGAGACCGAAAACTGCTCCTTGAAATTGGTCTTGGTCTCCTCTTAACTATGCACCAACTGCTTCCACGTATTCTTCTCCTCTTCAGTTCTCTCTAGGGAAATGACAAGGATTTGCAATGGAGGAAAAAGGGTTGAAAAAGGAATTTCGGCTCAAACTCACAATGTGGTTGCAAAATATTAGGGCAAAGGGGGAATGATGAAATGGGCAGAGTTTCTTTTCTTTCATTCTTCTCCTTTGGGATGGGACCCCAACACCTTATTTTATAGGCCAAAAAGCTAGGTATTCAGTTGGGTGACCGGCTATAGGCGGTCAAATGATTAATAACGGCCCAAAAGCCCATATCCCTTTGCAAATTTTTATTTTTCGCTCTTTTTGTGAGTGTACATAGGCTGTAATGGTGCAGAAAGCATGTGTACGTGGGAAGTAGTGGTGCAGGGCGCGTACACCTTCAAAAAATGGTTTTTAAGAAGAGTTGTTAAATGATGGCTTGGAAAATATATCAAGTAAGATGGCCTGATGCCAAGTATGCATGTCTGGTGAAATTTAGGGTTATAATAGATGCCCCCTAATGTGTGAGGTCAGAAGAGACAAACTGCAGAAGGGTTGACTCAAGTTTAGTAAAACTTCCCTTGGAGAAAAGCATGACAAACGATGAGACTCAAACAACATGGCATTGAAATAAGTTCACGATGCAGGAGGCAACATGAACTCTCCATATGTTTGGAAGGATAACCAAATGAAGGAGGACACAAATCTATGTAGAGAGAACAACTTCCTAAGGTCAGATTAAATCCTAGAGCTTGACAAACAAATAGAAGGATATGCTTTGTCCAAGGGTGACTCATTGTACTACCAACAAAAAGAAAATATTTTTCCCTTCCTCTTTTTGGGGTATATTTGATTTTTTTTTGTCTTTTTCAATAATTTTGGAAAGCTTGAAAAAGAATAAAAGAATGTTACATTACAAAGGAGGAATGAGTGTTGCAGACATACTAGTTCCAAGCGTAAGGAACATACTGATGCTTAGAGCAAGGAGACATATGCAGGAAAAGGACAATTGGGAAAATCCTCCATGGGTCAAGGTGTCAAGATGCAGAGGCAAAGTGCTACAAGGCTTGCGTATAAGGCATGCTTCATATGGTTCAGTTGAGAGAAACATGGAGCAAGCATTAGGCCAAAGACGTAGGAATGAAAATGCGATTAATAAGACACAATGATAACGTACTTCGATGTAATTTTAACGAGCCCATAGAAGGTAAGCTCGACGTTTTTTCATTTTTAGAGAGTCTAAAAAAGTGTAAAAGGAGACTCCACTAGGGTACCTTTTTCGAAGGTAGTCTAGTTGGTTCGAAAAAGGGGTAAATTAGCACTGAAAAGACGTCTATTCAAAACCATTTTAACGAGTGTGACAAAGACAAGATCACTCGTCAAACTTTTCATATTTAAGGAGTCTGAAAAGAGCTTAAATATGGACTCTGTAAGGGATTTTATTCTGGACCAGTTTAACGAGTGTGAAGAAACAAGGTCACTCGACCATCTTTTCAATTTTAGGGAGTCTGAAAAGAGATTAACCATGGACTCCGTGGGGGTTCCTTTTTCGTAAATTAAGTCCCTCAGGCCTAAAAAAGGGTTAAAATTATACTTGAGAATACTCTTCTAGAGAACTAAAGCTCCTAGAGTATACCTTTGCTCATACAAATGACCATCTAGACTGAAAAATGGGTAAACTACCGCCAGACAGACGTGCCTTCAAATTTTAGTTTGGCGAGCGTGAAGGGCAATAAGATTTCTCAACAATCTTTTCATGTTTAAAGATTCTGAAAAGGGATTAAGGAAGACTCTTCATTGTTTCGGAGTCCTGAGGGTGAGGTCAAGAGTGATGATGAATCATACAAATGAGGCTCAAACTCCTAATCAGGAAAAACTAATAAGGACTCCCGAGCCCATAGTCATTAACGATGGCATGGACGCCAAAAGTAATGAGGATCTAACTAGGGAATCCATGTAAAGGTAGGCTCTACCACTAAATTAAGACACCTCTTAAAGTAGCAATGATGGTTCTATGTCGCAACTCAGTGGGGTTGATCCTATGGAAAAGAGAAAAAGACAACGAGATGCAGAAAGTGGAGGTGGAAACCTAACTTAGATGCAAAAGGTTGGAAAAACGATATTTTACCAAAGGACCTTTAAAAATGACCTAAATCTCAAAATGTTTCCCAATACCAAAATTAACACATATCGTAACATCCCATAAGAAACTCAAGAACCATATTAAACGATTTTTAAGCTAGAAAAAACGACAGAAGGGTCCAAAAAATGACAAAAAGGGGCCAAAATATCTATAAATAGAAGTTGACAGTTCATTATCACCATTGTAAATTGAGAATTGACCAAGAAATAAAAAATACCCCTTTTCTAAAAGAGTTGATTCTGGGATCTTCAGAGGACGAAACGAACTTTCGCTCGTACCAAGTAAGTACAAACTAGCTCCTCTTGCATTTCTATACTTTCCTTTTGCATTTAAATTGGTTTTTTGGGGGGCACACACCTCTAAAAAAGGTTGGCCCTATGTGTATGCGGGTTTTCTTAGGAAAACATGCGTATGCCCGCATGCAGAAAATAATCTGCCTATGTGCATACACAACTGTGTCCAATACAGCCCGCGTACACCCTCCAATATGTGGAAAAAAATAAAAAATGCAAGATTTAATCCTCCATGAACTTGTCAATTTGCAGGATGTATGTTCATTAGAGAGAAAGGGAACATGAAGACATTGATTTTTTGGTCTCACAAGAACCTTCTACTATCGCTATATTAGCACAATGTGGGTTGTTGAAATTCTTCCAGTGTCCGTTTATGAGGGCATAACCCAGGTTGTTGAACGCCTTGGTAGATTACTGGCATCCTAACGCTGAGGTATTTATGATCGAGGGGAAGTCATTGACTCCAACGATTGAAGACATTTAATTCTTGATGGGTCTCTCAAGGAGAGGTGATCCTGTCAACTTACATACTTTTCCCTCCGAGCCTCACAACATTGAGGAGTTGATTGGACTCCATTGCGAGGTTGGTACTGAGAAAGTAGGTTCTCAGGTGCCGATAAACAAGATAAACAATCTATCAATGAAAGTGATAGTTCTACTCATTGGGAAGATTACTATATCCACGACTTTACATTAGGCCTCCTGAGTGCACATGCATTGTGCAGTGCAGTGTTTACATGCACAGATTTTTGACTGGAGTACAACCATGCTAGATTGCATGAAGAGACAACTGACAGAGTGTCAGATGCGGGAGAACAAAAACTTTGGGTTCATGACTATTTTGTGTTCCTTTTTCTTCGAGAGGGTACCCATTCTTAGTCCGCAAGAGATGATATGAGGGAACATGGCCTCTCTCCCAGAATTATGCATATGGGCGACGTTGATGCCGCGACATGGGGGAGGGAGGACCGTTGAGGGCTTCAACGATGCTTTCTTTGACTGGTGGTATCGGAAAATCCCAGCTATAGAGGACTACCCCTATGCCGAGATCAACTTCCCTAAGGATCCTAACATGCCCGTAGCTCTCGAAGCAGAATGAGGAGAGATAGGTATGTTTGTTTTTTTTAATTGTTATTTAATTTTTATTTATTTATATATATATCATTTTTTTATGTGTACCAGAGTATCTGACAACTATGTATCTGTTATGTAAAAATGTGGGACCAATGCATCTAGAAGACTTCTTGAGTACCAGGCGGCATCCTGAACCAAAGGCAGGACCAACCGCAACCGCAGGACCAAGAACAACAACAGGGGGACCTCCAGCCGGAGAGATTGAGAAAGTATTGAGATGGGTGGAGCGGAACCTCACCGCGCTCACTCGTATAGTCCCTATGGTAAAGATCGAGGATCTCCCACCATTGATGCAACCTCTGATCCATATGGATATCGGTGGCCACCCACCTTTTCCAACTGGCTCAAAACAGTTTTCTAACAATTTTGGCAATTTACTATTTT